>AYEL01088389.1:0-90645 GCA_000484575.1 Olivierus martensii
ATGGGAAAGACCAAAAGCTGGGAAAATGGGTTCCACATGAACTGAATGAAAGACAACAGGAAAATCGAAAAACTACTTGCGAAATGCTGCTCGCCAGATACAAAAGAAAGTCATTTCTCCATCGAATTGTGACTGGCGATGAAAAATGGATCTACTTTGAGATTCCAATGTGCAAAAAATCTTGGGTTGATCCAGGACAAACATTGACATTGACTGCAAGGCCAAATCGCTTCGGACGGAAGACAATGCTCAGTGTTTGGTGGGATCAGAAGGGTGTGATTTATTTTGAGCTGCTAAAAACCTGGTGAAATCATAAATACTAAACGCTAACAACAACAAATGATCAGTTTGAATCGAACTTTGCATGAAAAACGACCATCAACACAAAGTGATTTTGCTTCATGATAATGCACCATCACACAAAGCGGATTATTGGAAGCACTTAATTGGGAAATACTTTCGCATGAGGCTTACTCATCAGACTTGGCCCAGTCCGATTTTCACTTATTTGCATCTATGGGGCACGGACTTGCTGAGGAGCGCTTCACTTCCTACGAAAATATACGAAAATGGCTCGATAACTGGTTTGCCTCAAAAGAAGAACAGTTTTTCTTGGCATGGCATCCACGCATTGCCAGAAGGATGGGGAAAACGTATAACTAATAATGGGTAATACTTTGAATAAAATATTCTTCACCATTATCATACGATGAACGTGTACTTTTTACTAAAAAATTCCGGTTTCATATTTACACACCTGATATATCCCTGCAAGATTTAAAAATGATTAATAAATACATTAATGGAACACTCGATGCAGATATTATTCATTACAATGTACCACAAACCAATTTAAGAAACCCAGAATTTATTCAAATTAAGAAATGTTGTACAGATAAATCGATGAGTTGTTTTTTATTTGTGCATCTAAAACATACAACAGATCTCACTGATTGTCACTCTCAATGGTGTTTGTGTTCTAGTTTTAAGTACTATTTACTTACTTTTTTCTGTTATCTTTATCTCTTATAGAATTTGTTTTGAAAAAGTCATCCATTTTTATATAGGGTGTTTTGAACAAATAAATAATAAAATAGTAGTCACTTGAGTATCCAAGTACCAATCAGAAATTTTTACATTGAAATTAATGAGAAATGAGTTTTTGATTTATGAATTTTAACTTAATGAATAGTTCTTAATGTCCCAATAACATTTGTAAACTGGGAGATGCTTGTATAAAATATGTTAATATAAAATAAATAAATTCAAAAAATATACACACATCGAATTTAATTATTTTGTTTTTTCTTTTCAAGAAAAAACAAAATAATTAATAACATAATAATTAAATTAGTTCAAATTTTCAATAAATGAAAGCTCAAATTAAAATTTGCATTAATCGGAAAATAAATTCAAACAAGACAATAATGTAGCTCTGGGATTCATGTAACTTTGAAATCATTTATGTGGAGGATTGAATAAATGTTTATGTTTTGCATCATAAATAAAAAAATTATGGGAAACACTTTGCTTAAAGTCAAATTTACAAAATTCTGATTATGTAAACTAAGAAATGCCTATACTTTGTTTATTTATTAAAATAATTCTCAATTACTGATATCACATAATTCATATTTAAAAAAAATAATAATTCTTTATAAAATAATTATAGAACATTTAAAATATTTCCAGTTTTATTTTACAAAAGACTTTTATTTATTTTTTTAAAAACCAAAGATGGAAATTAAGATTTTAAGCAAAGCATATTTGAATCAGAATATGATATATATACTTTTTCTATTATAAAAAATATATAAGTTATTAATAATTTCATAAAAATAAATTATTACAAAACCAAAAATAAAAATCAACCTGAATCATCACATTTTGCTTTTCCTCTTCTTTGTTTATCACGTGAAAAAATATTTTTCCGAGTTCTCCTTGTGGTAGAATCTTCACTTTCTTCTATATAATCTTCACTAATTGCGGAAACTTCAGTTTCTGATGGACTATAAAATTCATTTAGTATTATTAAAAACTATAAAATTTTTCAGTAATTATTATTTTAAAATATTTCAAATTTACATTAAAAAAATTAAATCAATGTATCTTTTTTTTATAAAATTTACACATTCAGAATATGTTTAAAATAATCTAAAATTAAATAAATTTTAGTTCAATTATCCTATAATCTACAGAATAAGAAATTTTAGAAAAAAAAAAATAATTAGCTTTTAGTAAATTTTAGACAAAAGTGTTTCTCTCAATGTATTTTCAGGAAGGTTTTTGATAAGCAAATTAAAAATTCACTCCTACTTCTGGCATTTATCCTGGAATAATTTATGATTTCCAAATGTTTTTGTATTTCAAGAAAATCCAATAATAATAAATTAAAAACAATTTTGAGACTTATATCAGTAAAAAGATTCCAGTACAGTAATTATAATGAACAAACACTAACTCAAAATTTTTTTCCATAGGTTTTACATATAAAAGTTTGTCATTTATATCTATAACTTCTTGAAAACAGCCAGTAAAATAGCTCTAAAGCAGAAAAAAAAATCAAGCAATTTTTGTTTTAATTTTTTATATGCTTACAAAATTTCATATATTTTGCAGGAAACATTATATTAAACATTGATGTTATATCTTTGATACCCTATATGAAAGATTTATAAATGTTCCACATTTGTTTTATTATATCTTAAATTTCTGGCAATCAAAATTAGAATCAAATTAAAAATCTAAATTTTTACAATAATATATACTTTCTATTGTGAATAAATATCAGTTATTCATGCATTATTTATTTTTTAATACCATTAAATATAATAGCATATTTGATGGTAAATTACATCATACATCCTTTTTAACTACATCATGAAATCTTTATATAATTATATTTTAACAAGAAAATAATAAAGTATAAAAATTTTATAAAATAGCTATGTAATTACTGCATTCACTTGTGAAACTTTTTTCTTATATAATTTTCTTTTCAAGATTTAAAAAAAAAAATTAAGAAAATTTTGTGTAATTTTCCCATCTTTAATTTTTTTAAAGAGTATTTTCAGTAGCAAATATTATAGAAATTTTCAGTTATTTTGAGTTTGCACAGAAGCATTATTGAAAAACAGAGTTAAGAGAATGAAATGTAAAACCAAAACATTCAAAATTTTGTAGTAAGACAGATCAGAAATTTGTCACTGAAGTTTTTTGTAAATAATTTTTGTAATTATCTAAATTAAAAGTCAATAAACAATAACATTATGTCCTATATAAACTATAATAAATAATAGAAATTTTATGCTCTATATAAATTTATGTTTTGAGTCCAGGAAAATATTGTCAGGTTCTGGAGACCCCGGGCAGACTCCCTTGTTTTGTGGAGAAATTATGGAATTATATTGGAATTTAAATTAGAAAAAAGGATTTGTTAAAATAGAAAAAAAATTAATAAAAATAATTGAATAAAAAATTAATCATTCCATTAGACAAAGAACTTCTCTTAATTCCTCATCAAGCATGAAAAACCTTCCTTTTCAGAAAGTGAAATAAAAACTGACTTCCTTGTTGAGGAGAGAGAAAACAGAGTGGAAATCAGAAGAGAGTTAGAGAGAAGAAGAAATATAGTTTACTGGAGAAGTAAATGAAGAACAAAAAATGTAAGCTTAATGATGGGAAAGCAACTTGTCCCATCAGGAGCGGCCAATGGAAATGATGGACAATGACAACAAATAACAGCAATGGTGGACAACAGCCGATGAAGACAGTGAACTGTACACAACAAATTTGTGAACATTTGTTTAGTATATGGATTATTTCAAGATGTATTGTTGATATAGGGTTCTGCAAACTCTCACGTATGTGCGAAAGGTCACGGTGGAACTCTCTCTCAAGGATTGTAACATTAGTAGTTAGTTTATTATATATTCTTTCTATTTGTTAACCATTTCATATTATTCTTTTGCTTAAATAAATATTTGTTATTGTTTTAATTAAGTATTTTTTAAACTATTTGTTGTGTAAAGCTGAGGAGCGAATACAAGAATTCTGAAAGCGAAACTTTGAATTTATTAAAGCAATTTATCTATGAGTATAATAATTCCTCTAATTGGCTACTTGTAATTAAATAATTTTAATTAGGTAGTTTTGAGTCAATCTCTAAATCCTGCACCTCTGCATCACAAATCCATGTGCAAACACAAATCAAACTGCCAAAATCCTCACAAATTATATCATCTACATATCTTTTGTAGAATTTCCAACTATTTATAAAGTTTTCTATAATCATAGCTTCTTTATTTTTTACTACTAATTCTGCCAGAATGCCTGCCATTGGGCTGCCGATAGGAACTCCTTTCGTTTGCCAATAAAATTTATTATTAAATATAAAATATGAATTATAACATATTATATGTGATATGTCTCTTAGAATATCTGCTATCTGATTAGATTCTGGTAAATTTGCTAGCTTAGAGTAGTATAGCATCAAACATGCTGTGAGGAAGTTAACTTTGACCTGTCCTATTTTATTTTATTATGCACTTATTTATCATTATTTTCTTATTATCTAACGTATTATACTTTAGTTTAAGAGTTGACTTACTTCCACACTATCCGTTGTAATAGTTGGCAATCACGCGATACGGAATCGGGAACTGTCCTCCGGAAGAGCTGTCACGGATAATGACGTTATTTTATCTAACTAATTATACCACTAGTCCAATATGAGAATGTAAGAATGATCTCATATTAATGTTTTGTTCATGTATAATTAAATTGTAAAGAAGATGACATGTATGAATAACTCTGTAAGCTAATCAATTTATACTTGTTACGTATATTTATGTAAATGAAGCTACATGGGACTGTACATCACTCGGATATAAAAGCCTACGAAAACAGCAACACAGCAAGGTGTTGTATCAAACGTAAAGTTGGAGAAGTGACATTTGAGTTTCTTGTAAAGATCGACGATTGTTTGGAGTTTGTATCGGTGGTGGAGGTAGTAGAATTTAAGTAGTATTTAAGGTTCGTGTTTGTGTGAATAACTGATTGTTGATATTTGAGTTGGATTAAACCATTTTGTCGACTTGTGAATACGTGATTGTTGATATTTGAGTTAGATTAAACAGGTTTCGTTGATTATTTGATTGTTGCTTTATTATAGTTCCAATAAAACATTTATTAACACTTTGTAAGTGTTTTTGAGTCTAATAAATTTATATTTTTTTATTATCTAACTTGTTTGAGAATTTTCTTCAATTTATTAGTGTAAGTTTCTATCATCATCATTTGTTCTAGTTCTAACACTTAACCTTATCCGCTCCTCTTAAAAAAAAAATAAACATTCCCTAGGGGTCCGAAGGGTTATGAAATATGATACTTGATATTCGATATTTTGCCGTAACTTTTTTACTTTTTAATTTTTTGGCACGAAAAAATTATATTTTGTTGTCCATATACTCTGTCCTGATATCGTTTTTTAATTTTAGTTATAGGACCAAAAGAAAAAAAGAAAAAAAATACGAAAGAATTAGGCCTAATTTGCATATGTAAACAAAACATAATTTTTTCAAATTATTCATAATTTCTGCATCGGATAAAAAAAATGTTGATATATTTACATTCCTGGTGATATTCCACATCTAATAATACCAAATACTTCATAATTCTAAAAAATTTTTCCGCTAAACGAAAACAATTTATGATTGAAAAATGATCCGGCAGATTGTAATTTGATACGCGTCCTGACCTCGTATAAACAAACAATCGTATTATCCCTCTCGCGGATGAAATACGGTATTCCACTACACAAATGTTTAAAATAATTGTTTATTAGCCATTTTTGTTCCTATTTTCTTAAAATAATGCCGGATTAATACTTTTTATTTTATAAGAAGTATTAGTACATATGAGAATGTCGACTTTGTTGAAAATTTTGTTATTTTAATAAATATTGCTGTAATTTGTATACGTAGCTATCATCCTGCCATCTGTATGCCAGATTTAGCACTGATTTTTGATAAATTATCGTTTTTTATAGTTTTTTACTCAAGATTAGTCTCAGAGCCTTTTAAAAATGGCGGATGGTGAATTATTTCTCTGTATTTCGTCATTCTAAGTCATTAATTTTTCAAAAAATAGTTAAAATATAATAATAACAGCATTTTCAAACAAAGGGGACGATTTATGACGGCTCTCCCTTCCTGAGATAATAAGAACAGCCATATGGCCTTGAGGTCAACAATTGACCTTGGATGGACGTTGTTTGACAGTAAATATGCACCCCTGGTGTACTAGTTACTTGTTTCGACTGCAGATAACACAAAAATAATTGTATTGTTTAAATTTTTGTGTTACATTTAAAATATAACTAATATAAACAAACAATCAGCTGATTTCGAAAAACCGTTAGATATTTCCCGCCAGAATCTAGGACGCCGACTTCCGCGTCGATCGTCAAGTGTGGTATAGGTCGCTTTGTTTCGCTGATAAGTTAAAATTTATAAATTTTTAAATAAAACTAATTTATCGAATTTTATGTGTGAGAAAGCGCTAAAATCGTATTATTTACAAGGGGCCAAACTTTCCCAAATTTTAATTTACTGGATAAAGATATCTGTAAAAAAAAAGTAAGGATAAAATCTGAAGGATATGTGGAACATGATAGAGCAAGTCGGACAAATTCGGACAATCAATTCTTGAATTTTTGGGGGTCGAAAGATCACAATTATATTAATTAATTCGGATTGGGTTCGAATTAAAGGGTTAATTAAAAATTTATTAAAATATCGACGGAAAATCAAATTTTTGAATAATACGATAGAAATATGGAAAATATGATAGAATTTGAGATTTTAACCATTTTTTCTCGATTTACGCAAAAATTACGAAGTTATTAAGTTTTAAATTTTGTCTTGGCTACCAAGTCATTGGAGCGGACGACGGTGCGTGCTTGTCTTGGCTACCAAGGCATTGGAGTGGAAAAGGTTAATCGGTACTTTCAGTTGTAAGTTCCGATTTCCGGTTTTGCTGTGCCGGTTGAACATTAATTGTAGTTAGATTATTTTTGAGTTTAATTATATTTAAGTTGCAGTTTAGTAAAGACCTGAGCTCAGGCCGAACTCTGGAATTTGCAGAGTCATTAATTGTTAGGCTTAGTTT
Organism: Olivierus martensii; assembly: GCA_000484575.1. Lineage (NCBI taxonomy): Eukaryota > Metazoa > Arthropoda > Arachnida > Scorpiones > Buthidae > Olivierus > Olivierus martensii. The sequence continues at coordinate 7,171 of AYEL01088389.1, forward strand.
ATAATTATTATTATTGACATTCGTTCTAATGCGCGATTTTTCAATGCTGGTGGTTCCAAAGTTTATTTCCATCTATTTTTCAATAGATGGAAATAAACTTTGAAACTATGCAAACTAACCATTCCTTTTCTACTAAATCTCTGAGGAATTCTTCTGTTGAAGCACGTGTATATGGGTTTTGTTTTAAGTTCTTCTGGCACCATTGAGATATGTAGACAATATTATGATTATATGGAAGACAGAAGATAAAACACACGAAATAAAAGAAGCCTTCACAGATGAAGCATATGGCTTATGTTTGAAAGTAGACCGAAAGGATAAAAAATCAATTCATTATCTTGATGTATTAATAAAAGCTACAAATGTTTACAGCACAAAAATATATCAGAAAGCAACTGCTACTAGAATAATTCTTAGATGGTCTAATGATCCTATATTGTGTAAGAAAACTGCATTCAATGCATACTTCAGAAGAATTATTATTCATTGTAATACCTTAGAAGCAAGATTTGAAGAAATAGATATAATTTATAAAACTGGAATGAAACATAGATATACTAGATCCTTCATAAGGTCATTAAAAGCAAAACTAAAAAAAGAGATATGGATAAAAAAGAAACCTCCAAGTTGAAAGAAATGAGACCTCTAGACAACTGAACAACAATGTATTGCGATACCATATCATATGTCGAAATATAAAATAATTAGAAAATTAATTAGGAAACAAAGAAAAAGCTTAATATATAAGAGGGCACCTACCATTTTTAGCTTACTGAAAAAAGAAAAAGATAAAAAACAAGAAATGCAAAAACCAGGAGTTTACTAAATACCAATCAATAACATAGAATTTAGTACAGAAGAATTCTATATTGGAGTAATAAAGAGATGTTTAAGTGAAAGATTAGAAGAACATAAAAATGATATTAGATTAGCACATATGATGAGATCTGCCCTTTCGAAAAGTTTTTACAAATATAATATCAAAGTAAATTGGAACAAAACAAAAATCATAAAAACACAGCACTTCTTGCAGTAAAGTATCAAACTAAATTTATTAGCTTAAATACAAAGCCAGAACGTACGCAACCACTGGTGGCGGAGTCCATTGAAATATTAAAGTGGTCAGGAATAGGAAAGGTGATTAATGATAGAGTAGCCTGGGAGCCTCCCTCAGCTTGGAAATACGTCATCGCCAATTGGAAGACGGATGTGCTAAAAGTTTAGGTATTTATTTTAGGACTTTTCATATTTAGGCTAGGTTAATAGGTTTTTTTATATGTAGGCTAGATTAATAGGGTTCTAATGGTAAGTTCTTTTAATTTTTTTTTTAATTTTTTAATTCTTTTATTGTTTTACGTGAATGTACTTGCTTTAGTCCCTGTTTGTTTGTTTGTGACGAATCTGCTGTATAAGGGATATGGGGTTCTTTAAATTAATGTATCGGTTTTAAATTTCAACTGTTTCTGGTTATTTGTGTAAGGGGTTAGGTTGGTGCGTGTAAGTAATTTACAGCTTGAAACGTCAAGGTTGTTTTGGCAATGCTGTGTAAAGTAGCGTCCCGATTTTATTAATGTCTTTGCGTGCCTGAAGATGATGTGTAGCACATTGAAAACGTTCGCTTGTATTAGCTTAAGCTAATAAATTTAGTTTGATACTTTACTGCAAGAAGTGCTGTGTTTTCCTTTATTTAAGTAGTCTTAGTTGAAGCAGTTTAATAGTATTGTTAAACAAAAATCATTAGGCAAACAACACAAGAAGATAGATTTGTTGCAGAAACTTTAGAAATCATAAAAAGAAAAAATTTTAGTAACATTATTAATGATAAACTGCCAGAAAACATATTTAATGCTTGGCTATATATTGTAAATAGGATTTAACCACTATAAAATTTTTACGTCCCATTATTCTATAGTTTTTAATGAGTAATACAGTTTTAATACATTTACTAATCTTATATTTTATTTTAATATAATACAATATCATCTTTATATATTAAATTTGTAATTATTTTAAATTTTATTGAACAAAAATGTACTGAATTTCGTTTTAGAATTCACAACATATTCTATGTTTTTGTACAGTGCCAAAGTTGGATCTATCTGAAAGTACTTTGCCTATTAAAGTGTTTATTTTATAAAATACTGCTGCGTTCTAGTTCTAACAATGAAACTTAGATTACTTTTAGTTTAAGTTTCGATTTCCGGTTTTGTTTTTGCCGGTTAACGTTAGTTGTTGTTAGTGTTTTGAAGTTAATTATTTTTAGTTAGTTAAAGACCTGAGCTCAGGTCGATCTCTGGATTGCAGAGTCGCCAGAACCGTTAGGTTTAATTTGTAATTAGTATTATTGATCTTCGTTAGAATTGGCGACTTTGCAAAACTAATCATTTAGTATTTGACATTACAATAAACTTCCATTCAACTTCAGTTATCTTGCATTTGAAAACATTCATGTGCGAAGCAGTCATCCCTATATTGTTACTGGACTTGTTCAGTTAGCGTACACGTACTTGCGTCGAAGGTTGCGGCTAAGCTGGTTGAACAGTAGATCTATGATTGAGTAAACTGATATTTATATAAGTTTTAGTATTAAAAAATTGTAATATTTCTACTTGCAGTTGTTAAGGTTATTATCTAGCATTCTTGTTAGTTATAAGAAAATATTTTAATGACTGATCTAATGATTGACTAATATTTGAAACTTTAAAAATTTTTTAAATGAAATCAATGCAAACAATCATTAAAAATGCTGTTTTATTTCATATTTCAATAAATAAATATTTCACAGTATTTTTGCAAGTTTCTGATCATTTTGTCACATTATCATAATTTAATTCCTTCTAGGAACCATTTATGAGATAGGTGATTCCAATAAATGGCTATGTAAACTGAAACTGTATAAAATAAGAACTTTTAACATATATTTCAATGTAGAGCCTTCCAGAAAATTCACAAACTTATTAAATATTGAAAAAAATCTTCCTAAGAAATAGATTGAAACATGTAAGGGCAGGGATTATATATAAGATATAGACACAAAAAATAAATTTTTTGATTATATCTAGTATATTATAGCACATATTATTATCAAATCATTTGAATTTCATGCACTTCTAGTTGAGATCATGAAAATATGAATAAACATATGTTCTCAATGGATTAATGAGTAAAGGTATTGGGGAATAATCTAAAGTAACCAAATTACCTCTAGTGTATTATTTGGAATTAAACTGTAATTAATAATTTTAATTACGTTAAATAATAATGAAAATAACAATAAATAATAAAGAGCAAATAAAATAATAATAGGATAGGTCAGAATTAACTTCTTCAGAAAGTTTTATTATTATTTATTTAATACTTTTTTTGTTTCCTTTGTAATTTGCAAATGAGTATCCAATTAGAGTTGTTTTCTCTTTTTCCAATCAATAATACTTGAAGTGTTCTATCTTTATTTTTATTATTCAAATATATTAAATAAACTATGAATATCAGAATGTCTTAATGATGCCATTTCAAAATCATATGCTTGCATCATTTCCAATTGTATACAAAAGCTTATGTTTTTGTTGTATATCAGAAAATGAGATTTTCTGCTGAGATTTTGAATTTGTTGTATTTTATTTTATCTTGTAATTATATTTAATTATTATCTTTCAGTTATCTTCTTAAATTTTTTTATAATCTGATTAAAATAAATATCTTGACATTTTTCTTGTGTACACTGCCAGATAAACTTAAACAAAACACAAACAGCACTATGGCAGGAAAATTAATGATATATGCAAATAAAATTATATCTTTACTGAAATAAATTATAGAAGCACTTTCGATTTTTCATCAGCTACATTCAAAACCAAAAATGAACACATTCCATCAAGCGTTCTAAAGAGCAGTTGTTATAGTAAGATAATCTAAACATCCAAATACATATGTGCTTAAATTTTACTATATGTTTCAACATTAAAAATATAAATATAAATCTTATCATTAACTTATAATTAACAAACAAACACCTTAAATTTATAACTATATATACATATAATGTAATTAACAAAATAGCAACTTTCAACAACAGTTCTTCATATTTATATATAAAGCAAAAGTTATCCATCTCTCCTTAATTCAGGCACCATTGCCAAGCACTGCTAATTGACGGTCTACTCTATTAATCAGTTTGATGTTACTTTTCTTTTTCACATAAATAGTTAAAGTTTCTGCAATTCTACTTCTTTTTGGATTAATTTAGCATCATTCCATCGTAGATCTACCTCATTTACTTGTGCTCTCTGCGCTAAAGTTGTTGTTGTTGCATCTGTTTCGATATCGTATTTGTGCTCTGATAACCTCTTGTGTAGTGATTGCCCCATATAGCCTACATATGTATGTTATTCATTCGTAACTTTATCATGCAACGGAATTTCATACACTCCTAGTAGAGAATAAGGATTTAATTTATCTTTATCATTGCAAATTTTATTAAATTATCGTATATACTCGAATATAAGCCGATCCGTGTATAAGCCGACACTCCAACTTAGGAGTTTGAACATCTCTAAAAATGCGTAATCTGTGTATAAGCCTACCCCCAGACTTTTGCACTTGAAATTCGATAAAAATTTGAAAACAATAAATTACATGATCTTTGATTTTTAGTTGCCAATATATTAATGCAATTTGCCAAAATAAATATTTTATTGAAACATTAAATGTATACATATAAAAGCCACTGACTCCAACATGCGTTTATATAAGTGCATCAGATAGGCGAAGTCGCACTGCCTGATGTGCCATGACACAGAAATTCTCAACAATAATCCAGCTAAAGTGATCCAGTGCAGCATTCTTACATAAGATTGTTGGATTATTGTCAAGAATTTCTGTGTTGCAGCACATCAGGCAGGGGGGACATCACCTATCTGATGCACTTATATAAATGCAGGTTGGAGTCGGTGGCATGATGCGCTTGATTGCTTCAGATAAAGTAAAATTTTACTTTACTCCGAAGTGAGATTAATGTTGGTGTATGACATTATCGTTAGGATGACATAGCTTCAGAAAATATCAAGTGAAAGAGTATTAATAAATTTTGATAATTTACATAAAAATATTTTCTTTGTATTGTTGTTATTGAATAACTGTGCCGCCGACTCCAATCCACATTTGTATAAGTGCATCAGATAGGCGAAGCCGCACTGCCTGATGCGCCACGACGCAGAAATTCTCAACAATAATTCAGCTAAAGTGATCCAACACAGTGCGCCTACATAAGATTCTTGGATTATTGTCGAGAATTTCTGCGTTGCGGTGCATCTGGCAGCGTAGCATCGCCTATCTGATGCACTTATATAAATGCAGGTTAGATTTGTCAGCGCGGTGCGCTCGATTGCAACAGGTAATGTAAAATTTTACTCCGAAGTAAGATTGATGTCGATGTATGACATTATCGTTAGGATGACATAGCTTCAGAAAATATCAAGTTAACGAATAGTAATAAATTTTTATAATTTACATAAACATTTTTAATTTTAATTGTTGTTATTGAATAACTGTTTTCTTTTCTAAAAAATGTTCATATTATCACAATAAAAAGAAAGTACTGTATATACTCATATATAAGCCAAGGTTTTTTTTCTCAAAAAAAATTTCTGAAGTAGGATGTCGGCTTATACACTGGTCAAAAAAATCATATTTTTTTTTGGATGGAGAAATTGAAGTAATAAGTACAACCATAACTTAACGAACGTCTTCTGAAGACCAGGAAGGAAATTTTGCAATAATTAATTTAATACAATATCAGATAAAATTTATCTTATATCGGATTTTTACCGATTTTCAAACTCTGAAGTCAGAGATCTGCTTATATTCGAGTATATATGGTAATTGTTTTAAATACCATATATACTCGAATATAAGCCGATCCGTGTATAAGACAACCCAGACTTCAGAGTTTAAAATTCGGTAAAAATGCAAAACCCATGTATAAGCTTACCCCCCGACTTTAGCACTTAAAATTTGATAAAAATTTGAAAATGATAAATTACACGATCTTTGATTTTTAGTTACCGATATATTAATGCCTGATAAATTACATGATCTTTGATTTTTAGTTACCAATATATTAATGCCATTTGCTAAAATAAATATTTAATTGAAACTTTAAATATATACATATAGAATAAATTATTATAATATAGACACCAATATATCAATTTAAAAGATAAAATTTTACTTTACCCAAAGTGATCAAGTGTATTGCACCGCCGATTCCAACCTGTGTTTGTATAAGTGCATCAGATAGGTGACGCCATGCTACCTGATGCTCCACAACGCAAAAATTCTTGACAATAATCCAGCTAAAGTGATCCAATGGAGCACATCTACAAAAGATTCTTGGATTATTGTTGAGAATTTCTGAGTCGTGGCACATCAGGCAGCAAGGCATCGCCTATCTGATGCACTTATATAAATGCAGGTTGGATTCAGCAGAGCAATGCACTTGATTGCAACTGGTAAAATTTTACTTTACATAAAATTTTACTCCAGGGTGAGATTGATGTCGGAGTATGATATTATCGTTAGGATGACGTAGCTTCAGAAAATATCAAGTTAACAAATAGTAATATTTTTTATCTACTTTAATTAAATCATCGATGAGTTAAATATAATAAGTATTTATCACATTAGAATACTTCTACGTCACACAGCTCCCAAGAGACCGTTCGAAGTTTCGTTTTCCGTATAGTTAAGTTGAATTCGTATTCATATCTTTGATCATATTTTAAAATGAGTGGATCACCCTAATGATGATATCATATACCGTTAGGATGATGTGTGCAATGTAATTTCTAGACGTTAAGCGTGCGATTTCGAAGTTTTGATTTTGCTTACGATGAACTTTTGGCTCCCAAGAGAGTGTTTGAAGTTTCATTTTCCCTTACATTGTATTTTGTCCAATTGAGTTGAGTTATCGTATTCAAATCTTTGACCATATTTTAAAATGAGTGGATCATCCTAATAATGCTGTCATACATTGTTAGGATGACATGTGTAACGTGATTTTTAGATGTTAAGCATGCAATTTCGGAGTTTTGATTTTGTTTATGATAACTTTTTTGATAGTCTACAGTTATTTTTCAGCACAGATTTTAAATAATTATTATTTTTTGTTATTTTAAATGTTATTTTAGTTACTTTTTAATCTACTTTAGTTAAATACAGAGTGGGCCAAGATAAACTGAATCCAATTAAATAATGAACATATGAACTGCAATGTTATTTTATATTTTTATACAAGTAGATGAGAAGTCCTTTACGATGAATATCCTGGCCTCTGCTATTGAATAACTGTTTTCTTTTCTAAAAAAGTTCATATTATCTCAGTAAAAATTCCATTAGAATATATGTCTACATCACATGGCTCCTAAGAGACTGTTCAAAGTTTCATTTTTCCTATAGTTGAGTTGAGTTCGTATTCAAATCTTTGATTGTATTTTAAAATGAATGGATCATCCTTAACGATGATGTCATATACCGTTAGGATGATGTGTGCAACGTGATTTCTAGACATCAAGAGTGTAATTTCAAAGTTTTGATTTTGCTTACAATGAACTTTTTCAATAGATTAAAGTTACTTTTCAGTACAGATTTTAAATAATTATTATTTTTTCGTTATTTTAAACATTAATCAGTACAGATTTTAAATAATTATTTTTTCGTTATGTTAAACATTATTTTAATTACTTTTTAATCTACTTTAGTTAAATATAATAGGCATTTAGCGCCCATTAGAATAATATGTCTACGTCACACGGCTCCTAAGAGACCGCTTGAAGTTTTATTTTCCCTATAGCTGAGTTGAGTTATCATATTCAAATTTTTAATCATATTTTAAAATGAGTGGATCATCCTAACGATGATGTCATACATTGTTAGGATGATGTATGCAACGTGATTTCTAGATGTTAAGTATACGATTTTGAAGTTTTGATTTTGTTTACGATGAACTTTTTTGATAGATTACAGTTATTTATCAGTACAGATTATTCCTGTATATCATTTAAAATCAATTCTTTCCTCTCTTTATAGACAGTGACCTGGAACTAACTAGATTTCATGGTGGAGGAAAATTATTTCACAAAGTTTTTAACAATAAAACTATAGATGCTTTAAATAATAATAAAATGTTAAATATTGAATATTTAGCATTTTTTACTACTTAAGCAAACATTTTATAGCAATTTTTTTTTGCAAAAATAAAATAAAAAATATTAAATAGAATGCACATGACTTTGGAAATGGAATCATGCATGACATACACAACTCAGTAGATAAATTTGACTCTTATCCACTGACTAGGAAATGATTTAAAAATTTTCTTTTTCTTGAAAAAACTAAAATATACTTATCAAATCAATACAGTATTTTTATGTGTTTGGAACATTTCTGACTAAGTTTGAGAGAATATAAAAAAAGATTTTTCAGATAAAACGGTATAGTTTATATAACTCAAACTAAACTAATAATAGACAATAAAACTCTACTCTAAATAGTATCATAGGACTATGCAAAATTATTTATTATAGATATTACTTGTTATAATCAAAAATATGGACATGTGAATTTTGCGCAAGCATTTTTGTGTGTTGTTGCAGTAACTTGGCTTCATTTTCCTTTTTTTGTTCTACTTTGATGCTTGGTAATATGAAAAAAAGAAAGAGTATGTGAATTTTTCATAATATCAAGCTAATAACGTATTTATAAAATACTTATTAGCTTGAATACAAGAAAAAAAATCAATAATAAAAGCAAGTCACTAGATACAATATTTGAATTCTAAAATAAAAGTTAATTTTTCAATGACACTATATACTTTTTGAAAGTCCACCATCTTTTTAAAGTTCTGACACAAATGTGCTATCTAGATTTATGAAATATTTTCAGCTGAATTATTTTTCTACATATGTTTTAAAATGTGAATTTAAATTGCAATATATATAAAATCAATTTTTTATTTGAAATAAATTATAGAATGGAAAAATATCCTATTTTCTCAGACACAAACAAATTATTATATACAGCATAAAATTACTACTGTTTATAACACACATTATTAGTTTTGATTAACTTTTAATATAAATAACTGCACTATTTGCTACAAAAAAATACAATACAACTGATAAATCCTGGAATTGGAAGACTGATCTGTACTTCTATTGGTGTTGACTGACTGTCTTTCTGTTCCATATAGCGTGGCAAAACTTTGATTGTTTTGGCTTTACTTTTCTTTTTTTTTAATTCATTATTTAATACTTCTTTTTATAGAGATACAAAATAATAAACACTACCATGTATATATTTTAATAAAAATCAAGAAATAAAATTTTTTAAAAAATTTCAATCTATCTCTTTTCTGAAAATTTGAGAAAAAATTTCACAAATATAATTATAATGTACATAAAAGATGGTAAAGATTTGTATATGAGTGTCATTTGATGTTTATATTAATTACCACATATACTCGAATATAAGCCGATCTGTATATAAGCCGATTCCCCAACTTTGGAGTTTGAAAAGTCGGTAAAAATGCGTAACCAGTGTATAAGCTTACCCCCAGACTTTAGCACTTAAAATTCAATAAAAATTTGAAAACGATAAATTATGTAATCTTTGATTTTTAGTTACCGATATATTAATGCCATTTGCTAAAATAAATATTTTATTGAAACTTTAAATATATACATATAAAATAAATTATAATAATATAAACACCAATATATGAATTGAAAAGGTAAAATTTTACTTTACCCACTTCGATCGAGTGCGTCGCCCCGCCGACTTTAATCTGCATTTGTATAAGTGCATCAGATAGGTGACGCTGCGCTGCTGATGCACCGCAACGCAGAAATTCTCAACAATAATCCAGCTAAAGTGGATTGTTGTCAAGAATTTCTGTGTTGCAGCGCATCAGGTAGCATGGCGTTGTCTATCTGATGCACTTATAAAAATGCAGGTTGGATTCAGCGGCGCAATGCACTCAATTGCAACAGGTAAAGTAAAATTTTACTCCGAAGCGAGATTGATATCAGTGTATGACATTATCATTAGGATGACGTAGCTTCAGGAAATATCAAGATAACGAATAGTAATAAATTATAATTTACATAAAAATATTTTGGTTTTTATTGTTGTTATTGAATAACTGTTTTCTTTTATTAAAAAAGTTCATATTATCACAGTAAAAATTCCATTAGAATACGTTACGTCATACGGCTCCCAAGAGACTGTTCGAAGTTTTGTTTTCCCTATAGTTGAGTTAAGTTCGTATTCAAATCTTTGATTGTATTTTAAAATGAGTGGATCACCCTAAATGATGATGTCATATTCAGTTAGGATGACGTGTGCAACATGATTTCTAGATGTTAAGCGTGTGATTTCGAAGTTTTGATTTTGATTATGATGAACTTTTTTGATAGACTAAAGTTATTTTTTAGCAAAGATTTTAAATAATAATTATTTTTTCGTTATTTTAAACATTATTTTAGTTTATATTTTAATCTAATTAAATCATCGATTACTAGCGAATGAATTAAAACATTCTTAATTAATAATAATGAAAATTAAATATATTTTCACTCAAATATGAATCCTAGGTAAGATTCTCGATTGATTGTTGAGTTCATGTCGCATTGTATTGCTCAAATATGAATCCTAGGTAAGATTCTTGATTGATTGTCGAGTTTTCATTGCATCATATCGGGCAGCGTGGCGTCGCTTATCTGATTATGGTATACCAGGCCACGCGGCGTCGCCTATCTGATTACGGTATATAGACGCAGGTTGGAGTCGGCAGCGTGATGCCTAAACTAGCCAAACTTCCCCCAGCTAGTTTAGAATCATTTGAATCACGTAAATCCCCTAGTAAAATGAAGATTATGAAAAATGAATTATACAGCATGTATTTTTTTCTTTATTGCTTTTGTTTATTCCAAAACATAAATGTATCAGACAGTTATGTGTATCCAAAATATTATAAATAAAAAATATTCAAGTAAAATCCAATTTTTTTCAAATTTTATTGAAAATATCATATAAAAACTTTCTAGTCACATGGCAGAAAATGAAAGTTTTTTAAAAGATGAATGCATTCTGCACTTTTTAATCCAACAGTTGCTGGTCAGATAAAAGGTATTGATGTTAATCTTTGTCAGTAAACAAAAGCAAGATTCCATTTTTCTGACATATTAGCTTAGATAATTTCATAGAATGATATGAGTATTTTCATGATTGCATGGTTAGAAATATTAAGCAGAATAAAGAACAAATAATACACAGTTATAAGCTCTCAGTTAAAGTGAAAAACAATAATTTATTGCAGATAATAATTTTTTTCACTTTAACTGAGAGCTTATAACTGTGTATTATTTGTGGTTTTAAAAATGAATTTGGATATATATTTTAGAATAAAGAAGTACAATAGAGTGTTTACAGATCTTGTTGGAGATAAATATAAAATCTTTAGATTTTGATGAAGCAGTCTTAAAGACATTTGAGCCCTAACTAATAATGTAGTGCTAAATAATTATTCAGTAAATATAATTTAATTGCAACAGATAGGAGAACCAGGATGAAAGATGAAGATAGAAATTTATTCTATAAAATAATTTTAATGGATTTATAAATTGTTGAATTGACTTTTTTATATTTTTAAGAACAATTATTTTCAATGACAAGTGAAATAAATTGAATCTTATTGGGGCAAAGATCTCATTACATATGTACAATTTTATTTTTGTAATTTTATTATAGATCTATTTATTAATGATGACTGAAACATAAATTCTTTGTTTTGTTAATTAAATATTTTAAATTTAAGATAATAAAACCATAGATTTCATTTTATATTAGTTAAAGTTATTGAAGTTTTTGCTATTTTATTAACTTCTTGTGTTTTATTTTTGGAATTTAAATTATGTAATGTAATTATTATATTATTGTATAGTCCAAGTATCTGTATTAATCTAAAATTCAAATTTTCCCATAGATACTCCAAATTCTAAAAATCACCACTCTTAGTGATTGATAATTGATGAGGGCCAAAGAGCCTAAAATGCTCTTATTTAGCATATAGAACTGTGTAAATCAATAAATTTGCTTATCCTGCTTAAAGATATATAAGAATTACATTACAGGCATACCCTGAAGTTATATCACCTTAGATTCCAGAATGATGCCATAACTCAAAAATGTCCATAAGTTGGAGCACTGTCTTTTTCATTTACTAATATATATAATTCACTGCAATTGTCATATACATGCATAATTAACATAAATGAAGCATTTAAAATTAAAAGAAATACTGTAGGTCTTCTTTTGAAAAAAGGATGCATTTTTTCCTCCCTAAAAATATGCTGCTAAAGAGCTATAACTCCAGATTAAACAGTGAAACTTTGGGGAATGGTGGCAATTCAAAATATAAGTACCGGTAAGTCAAAAGTGCTATAAATCAAGGAACCATAATTCGAGATATGACTGTATTTTAATAGAAAAATCAGAGGTTTTCTGGTGTAAAGATATACTGTATTGTTTAAACAGTTGAATATGTTATCAAACAGGGAAAAATTATTTATCAGAAAAGCTCAAGTATGCTAGAAAACTTGACTAGTTAATAATAATGTATAAAATGTAAAAATCATTATTAATAATAATATTTAATTGCAGATTCATTTGTTAAGCTATATAGTTTTGCAAATTTATAATAATTTAAATGCTATGCATTAGTGTTGCTTATTTATTCATTAGTGTTATATTTATTTGTTTCATTATAAATATTTGTTAAAAATAAAAAAATAATGATGGATTTTCAATAAAATATTGCAGTAAAAAATTATATATATATTTTTCATTTTGGTAACAAAAATAAATTATACAATATAACCAATTTTCTTTAAAGCTAAAATCTCATTACGAAATTCTATTTTTAAATTTTAATTTTTTTCACATTAATATGTTATATATTGGGTTGTTCAGAAAGTACCATATATACTCGTGTATAAGCAGAGGATTTTTTCTCAAAAAAAAAAAAAAAAAAAAAAAACATAGTTATTTATAAAATTTATTGCTAGTTTATTGCAAAAGAAACTTCACTATAACTGACAAAAGGGGAAAAACTTAAATTTTTTTTTGGTTGGAGAAATTGAAGTAATAAGCAAAAACCATAACTTATTAAATGCCTCCTGAAGATCAGGAAGGAAATTTTGCAATAATTCATTTAATATGATACCAGGTAAAATTTTATTTACCCCGATGCGATCGAGCATGTCGTGCCACCGACTCCAACCTGCATCTATATACCGTAATCAGATAAGCGACGCTGTGCAGCCCGATAGGATGCGACGCGAAAACTCGACAATCAATCAAGAACCTACCTAGGATTCATATTTGAGTGAAAATATATATTTATTTTTCATTATAATTCATATTTGAGTGAAAATATATATTTATTTTTCATTATTATTAATTAATCCATTCGCTAGTAATTGATAAATGCTTATTATATTTAACTAAAGTAGATTAAAAGATTCATATTTGAGTGAAAAAAATATATTTATTTTTCATTATTATTAATTAAGAATGTTTTAATCCATTCACTAATAATCAATAAATATTTATTATATTTAACTCATCAATGATTTAATTATATTAAAAAGTAACTAAAATAATATTTAAAATAACGAAAAAATAATAATTATTTAAAAGGCGTCGCCTATCTGATTACAGTATATAGACGCAGGTTGGAATCGACAGCATGATGCGCTCAATCGCATTGAAGTAAGATAAAATTTTAACTGGTATCATATTAAATGAATTGTTGCAAAATTTCCTTCCTGGTCTTCATGAAATACGTTCAATAAGTTATGGTTTTGCTTATTACTTCAAATTCTCCAGCCAAAAATTTTGCTTATTACTTCAATTTCTCCAGATCGGAAGAGCGTCGTGTAGGGTAATTTCTCCAGCCAAAAAAAAAAGTTGATTTTTTTTGATCTGTGTATAAGCCGAAAAAGTTGATTTTTTTGATCCGTGTATAAGCCGACCCCCCCACTTCAAAAATATTTTTTGAGAGAAAAATCTTGGCTTATACACAAGTATATATGGTATTAGTTTTAGTAAAATAATTATCATAATAAATCCATAATTAATGAATTTTTATTTATTTATCAGCTCCATCATCCAAAAACAATGCAGGTAAACCCCCATAATAAAATGCAAAACTAAAAACAAAGGAAAAATAAACTGATATATATACACACACAAGATAATAAAGATAGTTAAAAGTTTTGGCAACTTGGATATGGAAAGACGTGGCACATTTTATTGTTCAGAATTTATTTATGTGAATAAACTTTATAGTTCTAGCATAAAATTGTGGAACAATAAATAGAATATTATGTGAATATTATAGGAAGATGATCATTTATGTATTTAGCAATATGAAGCGAATCACTTTTGTCTATCTAGTTTGAATTCTTGTATACAGGCAATCCCCAACATATATAGATCTATGCTTATGTAAGCATAGTTTTAGTTCATAAGCCTGACCCAAAGCTGACCCCTCCTGAAAAACTGAAAGTGTGGGACTCTCAGTTGAATCTAGATCTTCCAAGAATAAGCACATAAATTGTATGATAATGCAACTTATATGCTTATTCTTTAATATAACTATTTTTATTTTTGTCTTTATGACATATTATGTCGGACACATATCTTACATAGTAGTATAAGATATACTTATAGAATATCCATTTATATATCTGCACTTCAATCATACTTAGATAAAATTGGTTCAGAATATCATCAGGCAATCAAATTAATTGAGACAATTCTACCATAATGTGCCATTTTATAGTTTAAATCATTCAAACTTATTGAATTTATGCAGTCCTGAATTACATAGATGGATTATTCAGCAAAACCCTATATAAATTGAATCTACAAATGCCAGAGCATATCTTATACTACTGTATAATATATGCTCTGACTCACATAGAAATGTGGCTGAACAATTCACCTATGTAATTTTGGGACTGCCTACATTCAATAAGTTTGATAAAAAAAGTCAAAATTTAATTTGTGCCATAATTTATAATTTACTTTTTTATAAATTAATATAACATAATTTAATATTTGATATTTCATTTAATGTCAGATTATTCTTCAACTGAATTTTCATTTCAATCAATAATTTCATTAAATCAATGATAATACTTTCAAATGTATTTGAAGATAAAATGCTAATTTTTTTATTATAACATCAAAATAGTGGGTTGTAAATGAGTTCTTTCATCCTAATAAAATATTACTTAAAAATAAATATAATAAAAACAAAGAGAATATAATGGAAATCATTGGTTTCCATTCATCATAAGTATGCTTGTTATCTAGATATAAAATGTAATAATTTTTATTTAAAACTTCTTATGATGAGTTTGTTATTCAAAAATTTAAAAAATAAAATAAGAGGCAGTTTTCTTTTAAATTTCTCTTTGCAAATTTAATAATATAAACAGCATATTTTAAAGTACAGATAATCCTTAATTTATGATGCTTTTGATTTATAACCATTCTTACTTATGATGGTGATGTCATTGGTAAATTCTATGATTGTTCAAGATCGTATTGGCAGTGTAGGGGGTCGGAAACTCCCCCCGTTGTCACGAATTCCAACCGAAAGGTAAGAATTTAACAACGCAATTAAAGTGGAATTTGATGACGCAACAAGTTGAGAAACAGGACGTGCTGGTTTAATTTACAGTTCTTTGGAACTATTATTTCAAGATGTTTATTAGAATGTCTAATAGGAATGTTACAAGTTTTCATGTCATGACGCATTGTATCGGGCAACGTGGCTTATCTGATTATGGTATCTAGATGCAAGTTGGAGTTGGTGGTGCGATGCGCTCTATCGATTTGGAGTAAGATAAAATTTTACCTGATATTATATTAAGTGAATTACTGCAAAATTTCCTTCCTGGTCTTCAGATGTTCAATAAGTTATGGTTTTGCTTATTACTTCAATTTCTCCAGCCAGCTTATACACCGATAAAAAAGATCAACTTTTTTTTTGGCTAGAGAAATTGAAGTAATAAGCAAAACCATAACTTATTGAGCGTCTCCTGAAGACCAGGAAGGAAATTTTGTAATAATTCATTTAATATGAGTCTCTTGAAGACCAGGAAGAAAATTTTGCAATAATTAATTTAATATGATACCAGGTAAAATTTTATTTTACTTCGATGTGATCGAGCACGTTGCGCCGCCGACTCCAACCTGTGTCTATATACCATAATCAGATTTGGACAAAGATCCTTTGTCCAAAGGATTTTTGTCCTATTGGACAAAGGTCCTGGCTTTTGGTTCAGTCAGAGAGAGACGCTTTTGGTTAGAGTGATAAGACAGCCTTTAGTTCGACTCTGCTCCTCGCTTTCGGCTCCGATCAGTTGAGAGACAGCTGGATTCCATCTCAAGACAATTGTAGTTCTGCTCTCTCGCTTAAGTTCTTACGAATATCAAACATCATCAAGCCACTCTCTCGAATTAAGTCATTACTTGTGTCACGTTGCCGTCTAGAATATAATGGTAATCGCCTTCCACCTAACAGAAAAAGATAAAAAGTTGGATCACAGCATTATCAAGGAATTGAAGTGAATTTGACTCATCTCCAGTTAAAGACTAGAGACTTGATATCTATAGACCAAAGACTGTTGTTGTGTCGTCGACTCCTACTTTCAGGAATCATCAACTTACAGGTATCTCTCCAGATTTGTGTCGGGAAATACAATTGTAAATTTTTAATTCTCTCTCTTGTGCATTTATACAAAATAAACAAAGAAGCTGTTGAACTTTATTCAATGTTGTTTTCCGCCTCAGTTAATCGAGTTGGCCGACCTCATTCATCGTCCTTGCTCACGCATTTGACATGGACCGGTTTTTAGGCCATTTGCCTGTCAATTCTGCTCTTCCGATTCCACCCGGAATTCCACAGTAGCGTAGCGTTGCCTATCTGATAACGGTATATAGATGCAGGTTGGAGTCGGCGGCACGACACGCTTAATTACTTCAGAGTGAGATAAAATTTTACATGATAATATATTAAATTAATTATTGCAAAATTTTCCTTCCTGGTCTTCAAGAGACGTTCAGTAAGTTATGGTTTTACTTATTACTTCAATTTCTCCAGACAAAAGAAGTTGATTTTTTTTTATCCGTGTATAAGCCAATCGCCTACTTCAGAAATTTTTTTTTTTTTTTGGGAAAAAACCTCTGTTTATATTACGAGTATATACAGTATATATGTATGTATATTAGTGCTAAGAAATGCAATATATTGACCATCCTATTATAATAAATCCATTTGAATGATATAATGTGCCATTGGTGATTTCATAATTATTTATCTATTTATAGCCATCATCCAATAGATGACTATAAATAGAACAAATATATGATGCATGCTATGGTCAGTGTTGTGTTTTAGAGTTCTTATAATGCCTGAATTCTTGCAACCTTGGATAATGATTGTGGAAAGTCTGGGTTAACCCCTGAAGCTTCGTTTTGGTTTGGACTCCACGCATTAGCTACTTTAGACTCCCTCTAGATCGTAATCCCTATTTTTTTTTTTTTGTTCTGTATGAACCACTCAAAAACAAATATATTGCATCCAAACTAAATATAACTTTTATTAATTCAATTAATAACTTACCGAAATGGTATGAACAACATAAATCATCACTTATCACCAATCAAACTTCACAACAAATTTCTTCAATGGTAATCCCAATAACAGTTCAGGACGGAGCACCACACAACAGTCATCAATATTCCAAATGACAAAAAAACAACACTAAAACAGTCCAAGGTGAGGCACAACACAACAGTCACCAGTACACCACATGACATAGATGATACCAAACAGGAACACTACTGTATAGCTGAAGAAGAAGACGACGACCAACGCCAGCTACTGACGATTTTTATCTCGGCCATCAATTTATATAATGACAATTATACAATAATAAATATACTTAATTGGACTCTTTTTCAAATTGAACTAAATTTTCCTCAAACTTAATTTTGATTAATATTAGTATATAACTTTTTTTTTGCAATTGAGACTATCCGTCCCCAACATGGCATCCACCTGGTTGCCTCCATAACACTCCAACATCCAGGTAACTACTATTTCTTTTATCCAAACATAAAATTTTTTACAATCTTTACAATTGTATAACTTGTATTGTAACAAGCAGTCAGTAAATACATCTTGATTGATATTGCTGATATGTAAATATTACAATTTTATTATTTATTTGTATCAAAAATGAAACATTATAATAAAATAAGTTGTTATACTATTTGTTTGATATACAGTTAATCCTTGTATAACAATAATTAGATTCCTAAAAAATCTCATGTAGTATGAAATTGTAAACCATGATATAGAGTGGAGTCATATTCTATAAATATTTGTTGTGGGAAAATTGCCACAATTTTATAATCATATTAAAGTGAAACTGTGTTGTAGAAGTACTGTTATATGAAGGTTGTCCCTATATGTTTTATTTTAAAGTCTTTGAGAAAACAGTATAAAAAATTAAATGATGCATATTTTTTGAGCACTTAATTAATATTTACATGCAATTATATTGATGAATAGTATGTAATATTATTTAAATACATACAAAGTAAATATAAAAATATGTGACTATGTAGAATATGGAGAATAGTTGTATTATAATTAGAATTTAAATTTTCAGATAACTAAGCTAATGATTACTCTATTAAATCAAAAATATTTCTTGTAAATAATATGGTTTTTATGGTAAATAAATAAAATGTTATTCAATGTTCTGTCATGTAGTGCTTTACAGAAAATATTATTTTAATGCAGTATTTCAAACAGTTTTGAAATACTACATTAATTATATAGTTTTGTTTTTTCAGAAATATTCAAAAATTAATATTTCTCTAAATTAGTTTACATACTTGAATGGAGTATGATAAACTGTAGCATTCAATTTTCAAGCAAATTACAGGTAAATAAGTTTTTCTCTAAAATTAATGTTTTACAAGAAAATTGATAGACAAAATAAGTGACATATATATATATTAGACCAATCATTAAGATAATAAATTTTTATAAATTACAACATTTTAATTAAGATTAGATTCGCGTTGTGTTGTATTGAGCAGCGCGGCGTCGCCTATTTGATTATGATATATAGACGAAGGTTGGAGTCAGCTGTGCGACACGCTCAATCGCATCGAGGTGAGATAAAATTTTACCTGGTTTTGAAAAGTTATATGAACTGCCTATAACACTAATTTAATAACCAAATATAGAGCATGCGTCATGTCGTATCAGGCAGTGCAGCGTTGCCTATCTGATTATGGTTTATAGATGCAGGTTGAAGTTGGTGGCGCAACGCGCTCGATTGCATTGAGGTAAGATAAAATTTGGTAGAGAGGTAAAAAAAAAAAAAAGGTAAATTTGAGGTAAGATAAAGTATCATATTAAATGAATTATTGCAAAATTTTCTTCACAGTCTTCGGGAGATACGTTCAATAAATTATGGTTTTTCTTATTACTTCAATTTCTCCAGCCAAAGAAAAGTTGATTTTTTTAATCCGTGTATAAACCGACCCTCCACTTCAGAAACTTTTTTTGAGAAAAACCTCGGCTTATACACGAGTATATACAGTAATTTTTATTCCTTAATTTTTAAATTATGAATAACGAGAAAGTTTTTTTTGTTAGATTTTTCTAACAATACCCTATTTATAGGAATCAGTACAGTAGTTCGACTTCAAAAGGGATATCCAGCCAACCACATTTCACTATTAATATATATGATTCGTACAATTACATACATTTCATTCTTAATTTTTTTGCAGCACACTGTCAAAGGTTTCTTAATTTTTTGCAGCACAGCAGTTAAGAACCACTGTGTTATACTCTCAGCTCTCACAACCTGAGCTTATGAATATGTTTAGTAATCAATTGAATAGCACCAAGATTCTAAAGAAATTTAATTCTGTATAAGAAGGCCGTTTTATGGAAGGTCTAATGATCATGGAAAGATCGAAGAAATATTATGTAATTAATGATAATTTGGGTAACAAACTACCAAATGCATGGCTGCCGGCTAATAGTTTATAAATTTATGTATCATACAATGTTTTTACTCTGTCTGTTATTTAATTAGTTACTTTATATTTATTATTATATTAGACAATAATTATATTACAAAATATAAAATTATATGTAAAATATTTTTGTAATTGACTCCTCCTATTATTATTATGTATAATTGTATCACGTAAATTTAAACATATATGTGCTGTTCTATTCTATAATTCCATTGTTCTTTGTAAGTTTGTTTTAACGATTTTTGCTGATGACCAAAATATGGTCGAAAATGTTTTAAATCAAATATAATTAAATATATTTCTGCTACTTAGTGCTATGTTTATTTTCTCCTACTTGTGTTATAGTTACAAATATTTATGCAGTATTACAAGGATATACTAAATATTTATTTTGAGTTTTGAAAATATGAGAAATGTTTAAAGTTCTTTTTAATTTTGATCTAAGCATAACTGAAGAGAGCTTTCTATAGGGTGAAAAACGTTTTAAATTTTAATAAATTGATGTTTTCAAGTGTAAATTGTACTATTGGGATCTTTGATGATAAATTTATAGTAAAAAAATTGGAAATTACTGATTTAAGAAAAATCTATAAAATAATTTGCAAGATAGTGCTGAATTATTGTAGTTATTTAAGAGTTTAAGCAGTTACATAGTAAAGTTTGAGATAATTTGCTAATTTAGAAAAACTGCTTATCTTCTCACATGGAAAGTATTTAAAAATAACCAAAAGCACTAAAAGCAGTGAATAAATCTGTCTTTATTCAATTAGTAAGAACGTTTTCGATATAATCATGTATCTTTTTCAGTCACAAAACAACGAATACAGAATCGAATAACATTTAAAAATTCTGGAACATCGCAAAACATATTTAAGAAATTAACAACGGTAAATAAAATAAGGAGAATATAATAACTTAAAAATACAGTCAGTATATAACAACAAAAACATACAATAGATTTTAAAATAAATTTAAAATTATTAATAGGATATTAAAGTCTAAAAGTGGATAAATATACTCCCAGCAATTAACAACGCTCATCGGGCAGTGAGCAGGAATACATATAACGTGAGAGAAAAACATTGGCTTATACATGAGTATATACAGTAAGTTTTTTTTTTTTTTAAATTCCGGAACTAAATTTAAAAATAGCTAAAATGATCAAAATAATGATTTAGGAAAAATCATGAAAACTGATCTTAAGAATTGTAATCATTTTAAACTGTATATAGATCATAAGATTATAAAAAAATACTCTAAGGATATTAATGACCATTTACATAATAGGGCAGTCAATAGGCTTCTGGAAAGAAGAATGAAAGCAGCAATCCATCTTCCAAGAACATCAAATTTAGGTCAGAAAATTTGACTGGCCAATCCATTTAATGCAATTAACCTGTTCATCATGATATTGATTCACAAGCCAAAGCCTATGTGGACAGTTTGAGGATCTCATTTCGATAATATCCCTTCAAAATGTCTCCTTCAAAGGTGAGAAGATCTGTGCAAACATTGATAATGATCCCTGCCCTATAAATAGATTTCCACCTCTAAAATTATAGAGATAAGAACTTCTGAAATCAGAGAGCATATTGAATCTGATCTCATCTGTGAAAAGAATTTTGTTCCATATGGTAGTGTCCCAAATGATATGTTAATAATATTAACTCAAATGTTTCCTTTTCTGAATTGGGGATAAAGAGGTCACTGTTATTTAAAAATCTATTTCATTAAGGTTCTGGTCACAGTTTGCATTGAAATTTTCCTTCCAGTGGCATCAGTGATTTCAGAAACAAGTTGTGAAAGGGACTGAAGGGATTGTCATATAGCTTCTACTGAAATAAAATGCAATCCACTTACATCCAAGTTATTTATTTAATAATAACAATAATTTTACATACAAAACATATTTCAAGTTATAGATGCCATTGTATATTAATTTACAGAGCGTGGAATACGACATCTGGTTCAGAATGTCTCTGTACAGAAGAAAATGATAGGTACTTCTGTAATCAGTGCTCGAGAGGTACGTGGACGAGAGTGTTTTTCCGTCATGGATCTGTTGGCACCAGGGGTAACTATCCGCCGCAGTACCCCCCTTCAAGCATTAGTGCTGGGAGAAATCATCTGAGAAACGAACTGGGTGGCGGATGTTCCTGTTGGAACTAGTAGTATGCTTGTTCTGGCGTGATGATCCATCTGTCGATTACTGTTGCTTCGTTCGTTCTTTAATATAGGCGAGGTTGTATTTCTCGGCCTAGTTTTTGATTTCTCCTGACGGAAGGTGGGCAGTCGTTGTTGCTGGTCTTTGATGTTGGAATTATCAGATAACAGGAAGGCTGGTTTTGCCCAATCAATCAAGACCACAATCTCTTTGCTGTCTTTTAATATTTTGAAATTTTTATCTATTTTTTCGAGTACCAGAAATGGTCTGTCATACGGTGGATGAAGTGATGCTCTTACCACGTCAAATTATAGAAATACATGGCTGCACTTGTCGAGTTATCAATATTTTTGATTGCCCATGACACTGAGTTGCTTTTGGCGAAATTCTCTGCATTGCTTGTTTCAGATGTTTAATGAAATCCTGGTGGTTGATATTGTTGGGACTTGATACAAAAAATTCACCAGATAGTCATATTGATTGTCCATATATTAGTTCACTCGGCGTTGTCTTTAAGTCCTCCCTTAGAGTCATGCGAAGTCCTAGTAGGACGGTAGGAAGAATCTCGGTCCATCAATCAGTCAAATAGGCTTTTAACGCAGCCTTAAGTGTACGATGCCAATTTTCTACTAGTCCATTGGACTGGAGGTGAAAAGCACATGTGTGAATATGTTTGATACTTAATAACGAACTTAAATTTTTGAAAAGATGGGATTCAAATTGATGACCTTAATCTGTAATAATTTTTTGGGGTATGCCAAAATGGGAATGCCAACATCTATAAAAAGCTCGCACGACCGTGATGGCTTCGATGTCACAGAGTGGTTCGGCTTCGATCAATCATGGTTAGACAATATGAATAACCATGAGACTTAGGTAATGGACCAATTAAGTCTAGGTGTATATGATTGAAACGGTTGTTCTCGCTCAGAAAATTAGCTATTGGGTTTTTCATGTGTTTTTGAATCATACAGCACTGGCAAGGGATACAAGATTTGGCCCAGATTTTTATATTGCCTCTCATGGCAGGCCAAACAAAGTTGTTAGTAATTAGTTTGGTTGTTGCTCTTATTCCCGGATGTGCGAGACTGTGGAATTTATTAAACACAAGTCTACGGAATTCTGTGGGGCATATGGTCTAATTTTCCCAGTATAATTGTACATCAGAATCAGGTAAGGTCATTGGTTGGATTGTCAGATTGCTGTCTGATTTGAGAAGTTTTTTGAGGTCCGGATCGGTCTTCTGTGCAACGCTTATAGCTTTGAGGTCCAGGGAGTGAGATATGGAGATTGTTTCTACTCTCGACAGGCTGTCTGTTGGGATATTGTCAGCGCCTTTAATTTATCTGGTATCAGTACTATATTGACCTATAAGGTCAAGATGTCTTAGCTGTCTGGATGTACTTTTCTCTAGTTTTTGCTGGAAAGTGTAGATTAAAGGATGGTGTTCTGTATAGATAGTAAATTCTCGACCTTCTACCATGTGTCTAAAATGTTTGATGGCAGTGTAGATGGCATATAGTTCTTGGTCAAATGCAGACCATTTTTGTTGTGTAATAGTAAATTTGGCAGAAAAAAATGCTAGTGGTTGTACTTCAGTATTTTGATCTTTAGATACAATCTGATTGAGGGTACAACCAATACCGAATATAATTTATTATGATTTTTATTTTTCATTACTGAATCTAATTATTGTAATAATTAGCAGAAAATATTTAAATTGTCTTTATATTGTAATACACATAACATGATGTTTATGTTTTGAATTTTTAGGAATAGAATGTATACTACAGTGGGTGATCGGATAACGAACACTTTTTCAAAAGATTTTTATGTTCGGTTAACGAACAACCAATAGCATATGTGCTGGCGTCTGTATGCAGTGTCAGGTGGGCTGTGGGGTGTGGGTGGATGAGCAATGTAGCCTGTGCTAGTTTGCTTTTGCAGTCCTCGAATGCTTTAATTGAGTCAGGTGTCCACGGGATCTCCAAGTTGTCTGAATTTTTGATTCTTAAATAATTGCATAGTAGTAGTTGGGAATGTGCTGCATGTGGAATGTTTCTATGATAATACAGTGGGTGATCGGTTAACGAACAGTTCAGATAACGAACAAATCGGATAACGAACAAGTCAGCCTGATGGCTGCGTGGTAAAACTGTGGCTAACATTCTGGAGGATCCGGGGTCCCACTCCTCCAATTTTTCAGGAGGGATCTGGGCCCGGCCCGTTGAAATTTATCCTTCAATCTTCCGGTTGACTCCATCATGGGTGTTGGTCAGCCTAATCTTTCTGGTTGACTCCATCATGGATATTGTTCAACATGTGATGATGGCAACTCTATAAGGGCTGCGTGATAAAGCTGTGTCTTAACATTCTGGAGGATCCGGGGTCCCACTCCTCCAATTTTTCAGGAGGGATCTGGGCCTGGCCCATTGAAACCAATCTTTCTGGTTGACTCCATCATGGATATTGTTCAAGATGTGATGATGGCAACTCTATAAGTGGCCGCCTCCAGATAAAAATATTCTATTGAGGATATTTTGGCTTAACTAACTTAACAGAATGACAGGCTTAGACCTTGCGCGTTCATGGACTTATGGGTAAAGATGGAAGTACAGTAATTTTCCCGATTAAAATGAACTCAGAGACAATGTAAAACAAATCAAAGATTTATTAAGGAAGGTAAGAGAGAGATTTTATAATTTTTTGGTCTTAGAATGGCATCCATACCAAGTTGATGTCAATAGGCTTGGGGATCTCTACCACTACCATGCTATTAATCACTTCCGAAAAATCCTGAAGGAGAGAGAGAAAAGCAATCGATTGGACAGATTCTTTATCGGAGAAAATAATATGGATGAAAATGCAAGATTATGTATGTATATATTATTGTTATTACATATAGTAAATATAAATAAAAAATTATACAATTTCTTACTATGTTTTTTTGGATCTCCAGAATGAATTAATCAAATTCCCATAAAAACCTATGGTAAATCGGGGTTTCCGGAACGAATTAATCAAATTCCCATAAAAACCTATGGTAAATCGATCCCCGGAACAAATTAATCAAATTCCCATTAAAACCTATGGTAAATCGATGCTTCGGAACGAATTAATCAAATTCCCATAAAATCCTATGGTAAATCGATGACTTTTTTGGGTCTCCGGAATGAATTAATCAAATTCCCATAAAATCCTATGGTAAATCGATGATCAAATGAATTAATCAAATTCCCATAAAAACCTATGGTAAATCGATGATCGGTTAATGAACAATTTGGATAATGCACATTATCTTGGAATGGATTATGTTCGTTAGAACAATTTGGATAACGAACATTTTCTTGGAACGAATTATGTTCATTAACCGATCACCCTCTGTATATATATATATATCCATTATCTTGGAACGGATTATGTTCATTAACTGATCACCTAATGTATTAAGGAAACGATCATTGTCTTGAAACGGATTATGTTCGTTAGCATGTACTTTATTCGTAGCATGTACCGATCACCCACTGTAGTAATAAAGAATTATGAAAATGGCTTATTTTAAGCTAAAAATGTTTGAAAATTAAATGTTTTACTGCAAAGAATATTTATAATTTCTGCTGTACTAAATAAAATATTAATAACAAGAAATAAAGAACTTTCAGCAGAAAAGTGAAAATCAAGTCAGAATGTTTTCAATCTGTTCTAGATCATATGCAGCTGTTGGATTCAAAATAAAATGAAAATAAAGTTCCTGCTCTCCTCAAGTTATGAACTTAATTCATAAATAAGTTTTGTTTGTAACGCAGACTGTTCATAATTCAGATATTGCTGTTATTGTCCCAAAATTACTGAAATAACTTTAATTTGTAATATATTTCACAATTGGATCAATTAGAATTTTCTTATTTCACAGATTTGAATAAAAAATTGATTATAAATATAAAGCAAGGACTTTTTTGGTGTAATTGTTGTCATTCTGAAATATAGTCATATGTTAACTAACTATAATTTTATATTAATTACTAGCATATTCTGATATCATACTGTTTAAAATTCTTAAAGAATTTTTGAAATTTTGAAATGAAATTTCATGTTAATAAGTTGAGGAATGCCTGAATGACTTTTATTGCTTAAGTAAACAATTAGATCAACTTTCTAATATTTATCATTGGTGTTCGTCAACCAAATAATAAATTTTGAAATATAATTGTTTACAATACAAATTCAATGCAACAACATTAATTATTTTGATAAGTACTCTGGCTAATCTTTCATTTTTCTGCTGAAAATGCTTTATTTCTGATTATTAATATTTTAGTTTTTCTGCAGTTTAGAACTTTGTAACACTAAACTTATATAAAATTTTTCTACCATATAAAATAAAACTTTTGTTTTATTTTATATGGTAGAAAAAACTTTATCTTATAAAATTACAAATTTTTATCTGCATATAAAATCAAACTTTTGTTTGATTTTATATGCAGATAAAAAAAGATTTTTTGTTAATGCTAAAAGTCTTGACTTTTATACTAGTAATGCAATAATCTTCATTACAAGTGATATTAGATGATAAAACTTTCTTTCATATATTTTTAAAAAATTTAATTTGTTTTCACAAAGTTGTGAAAATTATGGTATAATTTTTTAACCTGCAGCAACCTAAAATCTCTAATTTTTATACAGGTAATTCTCATATAAAACTGTAATTATGTTTTTATAAGATCTCAATAATGCAAAACAATGTTATACAGGAATAAAGACCAATACAAAAAAAGGAATTATGTTCCAAAAGCTATCAAAAATACTTTAATAAATATTTCACCTAAAATCCTCATTTTAGTTTTCTTCAGAATTTAGATTTAGTATATCTCAATTCTGAAGAAAGTTCTCTTTAAAAAAATAATCTGGGTTTGTTTTTTTTTTTTTGCTTGATAAATCTGTAAATTTCATAGTATAGAAAATAAACATTTTAGAATCTTTTTTTTTTTCAACTTTGTAATATTCCAAATATCATAAAAGACAGGGATTTCGAATTAAATTTTTTTGCATTTAAAAATGATTAACAAGTCAATAGGCAGTTTTTTTGTGAAAACTGTTCACAAAAAAGAATAATGTAATTTTTAAAAATTTCCAAACATAATATAGGTATCAATTTGCTAAAATTCCTGTTCTTTATTAATAATCTTACTATATTTAAAGCTCTTTAACAGGAACTATTTTTTATTTTTTAAACCAAAAATGCTTTAAAATAAAAAAAATAGTTCCTGTTAAAGAGCTGTAAGTATAGTAAGATTAATAATTCAGGTATCCCTTGTTATCGTTAAAATGCAATTTTAAAAAATAAATTAACTTCTTAAATTAAAAACATTTTTGTTTAAAAATTGTCTCATACAGATGAGATAAATGTGGATGAACTGCTTGATTCCCACTCATCAGAGCTCACTAATGAAGATCTATTTATAATTTTATTAATGAATGGATGTTTATATTAGTGAAGCTACAGTGTGTCGACGATGTGTATGTAATAAGATGCGAAGAAACAACCCGCTCCATTGTCTTAGTCTGTATTGTCTTGTAGAAAGATCTAACCTGAAAAATTACTGGTACAATAGAAAAATATGTTATAATTTTTATATAAGGATTTTTTTAAGAAAACATACAAGTATTAGTGTACGTAGTGTTGCCATACTTTTGAAAAATCCCTGAAATATATCAAAAATTGAAAATTCCTTTTCTGCTATTGTCTCAATTAAGCGTTTAAATTATATATTAATTTATTAGTTTGGTTTCTGTTCTTTGAATTTGGCCCAATTAAGCAGAATCCACTGTATAATATAAAACTATAAATTTAATTAATTTGTTGTTGCAGTATTTCAAGATAGAGAGCTTACTAAAATTCTTGCATTATATTTGTAATTAGAAATTTAAATTCTCTGAAATAGTTAACTTTTAATTGATCTAATTAATAATACATATGACACAATACAATATATACAGTGTGTTTGGTACCTCTGGATTCAGGGTAAGATTAGATTTTGAATTATGAACAAAACTCATAGAAACATTTTATATTTGTAACTGAAAGAACACATAATAAATTTTCATTATAAATTGTTAAATAAAAAATGTTTACTATAAGAAAACTTTAATTTAAAGAATAGAAAATTTTATTTAATTTGCAATTAAAATTTTTTACTTAATTTATATATCAGCAAACTTTCTGATAAATATTTACATTATCCAGCTCAGAATGCAGTTCAACAGAAAATTAATCAAAATGAAAATCAAACATCTGCTTCTGATACAACAAATCCATCAGATACTCAAACTACTACAAGTCAATCTGTAACTACTTCAAGAGAGAGTCCTGTTCCAGCAGGTGCAAACACAGCCTCTGTTAATATTCTTCAGCCTCCACCATTTGCTTTACCACCAGGTCCTGGACCTGGCCCTGGACCTTGCCCAGGTCCTGGCCCTGGTCCTGGTCCATCATATGGAATGCCTCCTGGTATCCCTCCACCAGGTAACTTTAAACATTTCTTCATATTTATAAATTGAAGTAGACCCCTTTATTTAACTAATGTATATGTAAAGCAGTATTTCTCAAATTGGATTAATAAAGTATTTTTGAATTATTATAATAATAATATATTTTTGCTTCTAATAGATTAAAAGTAGAGAAAAATATCATTCTTTCATTTTATTGTAAAAAAATCAGTAATCATAACAGTAAAACTGGAATTTAGGAAAAAATGTTCAGACAGGCCAAAAGCCCTCATACGAAATAATTTGGAATTAATTATATTTTAATAATTTAATTTGAACTATAGTGTCATTTTGTATTATTATTTAATGATTGATCTATAATTTAGATTTATTGTACAAAATAAAAATTATCAATGGCTAGATCAGGAATTTTTATAAAAATGTTTACTCTCAATAATTATTTATCTGTTGTTTAATTCTTCCGTTGAAAGTTGTATTTATATAAAAATATAAAGGCATTTCTTTTTTTTGAAAATACTTATATAAAAAAAGGGGACTCCTTTAAATTTTTATATAAAGACAAGTTTCAATGGAAGAATTAAATAATACACAACCAATTATTGAAAGTAAATATTTTTCCCAAAATTCCACTTGGGAAATGCTGTTTTATTATACATAATGAAAGTTAATCTAAAATAACTATTACAGTTTTCATTTATTCTTTTATCAATAAACTTTTTCACATATATATAAGCTTAAGCTTTGCAATTCTACATTAATTAAAACTTTTTAAACATGTATTGTTGTGAAAAATTAAAAACATTAATATTTTTGCAATAAGAATTCCAAACTATGGATTTTTATAACCAGAATCAATATTTGTACTTACTTTATAAATTAAATGATATATATAATTGTATTTTTTAGATATGAAAAAATTATTTAACAAAATAAAGTATATAATAGTACTCAGCCTACCATTATCTGCTCATTCATCATCTACAATGTATGCTCATGTTATTATAACCATCTAATTTCTGCCATTAGTTGTGATAAAAAGGGGTTGGCGTCTCCAGTAATTATTAAAACAGATATCAATAATCACAGTAGCCAGTTAATAATTACTAGAATCTTATTAACAAAATCAAATAATGCATCCAACAATAGCAATAAACACTCATTCATTTCACTCATTGCATATTCTTACAAAACATAATTATGTTTTGCATTGCTTAATTATATATTGTTTAACAATTATAAATTATTAAAAATTATATAAAAGATCACAATCTTTTATAATTTATATTTGTTAAGCATCAAAATTACACATTCTTAAATTAATTGCTATGTTTAACCTAAAGTAATTTACAGATAATACGCAACTTTTGAGTTAATTCATTTATGGAGGATGCTCATAAAGTAAGAACTCTTAATTAAACCAAGAATCAATTTCTCATAGACAGAATATTAAAAACAGGAGTTGCTTTATTGACATTGAAATTTGAAATTGATGTTTTTTAATCTTTACATAATGAAATTAAGTAAAGGTTAAAAAAAAAAAAACATTATTTTATGATTAAACAATGTTAAAAATTGAGATTGTTTAAATAAATGCAAATAATAATAAAGAAGCTTTTTTATCAGCCAGCTGCTAAAGAATTTGTTTATTACTATTGATTAAACAATAATTTATTTATCTAAAGAAATGAAAATATGGTCTTTAAAATCAAGCAAATTAAAATAGTAATAATGACATAAGTAATAAAGAATATTTATTCTACATTATTATTGATAAATAACTAAATGAGCTTTTTAAATGGATAAACTACTACCTTAGGCACAATCTAGGAATGAAGATTATTAATTTAATTTGTCAATAACAATGGTGACCAGAGGACACACTATTACTGCTTCTTGGTTTTTCATTTTGATTTTTCTGATTTTGTAGTAGACAATGGAATTTGTTACAGATTCAGAATATATGCCTTTTCATGAATACTTAGCATTTATTTATTGCAATTAATTGTTCATATTTTCAATTTTTTCCAATAATTCATATTTGGAAAAACTCTCAAACCCTGGAACTTGTAAATCAAGAATTACCTGTATACTTTGACTGATAAACTTATGGTGCAAAAAAAAAGCAATTAAACAGAAAAAATGGTAGTCTTTCCAAGCATGCAGATTAATAATTTGATGTTTTGATATATATTATATCACTAGTTTAAAACAAAACTAAGCAATATGTTCTTACATCAAAAATAAACACTTAAGATTTTAAATAAATAGTAAAAAATAAAAAGAGAATGGATAATCTAGACCACTGGTGTTCAACCTTTTTTTCTATGCAAGCTACTTTTCTATACTCACTTGTCAGTTATTCGCAGTCTACTCTCTTATAAAGATCATGTTCATGTTCTCCCAACATGATATCTGATTACATACATCTATGCAGTTAAATGCACTCACTCACTTTGGAGGATCCACTCTCCCAGCCCTAAAAATTTTATTTGTATATTTAAAAATTTATTTATCACTTTTAATAATTTTAATTCAACAAATAAAATAAATATATTGAAAAAATATTTTTTTCTCTATTTTAGAAATCCAAAATTAGAAAAACAACAGACTGATTACAGATTCATAAGTTACAGGAAATGCTGGCTTATTAAAAAAAAAGTTAATGTGAAATTTGGCATTGTTTGGAGCTTGCAATATTTTGTTGTCAGGTTGATATTTAGAAGTGGTCAATGGCAGACAATCATCCAAATGATCTTTATTTAATTTGGTTTCTTGATTTTTTTTTTGATGTTCATATTTGAAAAAGTGAATTCTGACAAGTATGTTGATCCAAAACATGACAGAAATTTTTTGCATATCAGTTAATATTGGAGACTCTTCAGTGTATACTTCCAAATGATAAGAAAATTAGTGATTTCACAATTTTAACGAAAAATAAATAAACAGTAGCAATACACTTGAAGAGAATTTAAAAATAATACAAAATAATGATAAATAAATTATTATGTTTTTAGTTTTAATTAAATTTGTAAGGAGGAATTTAACTTGGGAAGAATAAACGAGATCAACCAAAAATCGCTCCACGATCAATCAGTCGATTGCAATCGACAGGTTGAACACCCCTGATCTAGACTATATTTTAAATGTTTAAAAATATTTACAAAAGTGAAATACAGTTTCATTTTGTTTGATTTTTCATCATATCACAGATGGTTTTGGAAATAAAGAAATCATTTTAATAAATAAATAAAATTAATTTTGGCAGATTAAAAAATATATATAAAAAATTTTACTATTGTTTGACAGGAGATCATCCTTGAATGTTATGATTTATGCGAAAAAAAAAGATTAAATTTATTACTATTTATGACAGAGAGAAGAGGGATGAAAATTTTCTGACAAAAAAAATTTTAACATGGATCATATGATTGATCATATTTGTATATAATAATTTGTTTTCACTTTAAAATTATTTTTCCCATCTGCAGTATAAATCTGGCATGAAATGAAATGTACAACATGAGGACACAATAAATATCATTTTAGCTTTTGAATTGTGGTATATCTTACAATTAACTCTATTATTAATAATCATACCAAATAAAAAGTTATGGATATGATATAGAGATGGTGTTAAAATTTTGTGATAATTTACAAGAAAAAAAGAGATGAAATTTGAAAATACAAACTTTTCCATACCATAATTTATGATTGACTTCCAAGATGATAATTCCTTCAGAATTTTTCTGTTATAATTTTTAGTACAAAAATTGCTATCTTCATTTTTGTAGTTTAATTAATCCTTTCAATATCTGTTTTTTTCTATTTGAATAACTTGTTTTGATTTAGTATACTGTATTTTATAAGACTTTCAGCTTAAGTAAAATTATGTTTAATTTATAGTGTATAGTTCGTCATTTATTTAAGTTTAAGAATGCCTGTATGTTTGGTGTGGTACACATAATACACTTAGAATACTTAGATGCAATAATAAGTACATTAATAACTACAGAAAATGTTAATTCTTGTTCTTTAAAAATATTTGATTTTTAAATGTGATATTTTATTTTGCAATTGATATTTGATTACATGAAAAAAAATAATGAAATAAAATGTATTATTATTGGAAAGTACTATTTTAGTTTCATTAAATATCTGGTTTCTGATACTAGAAAATCTACTAGCTTAAATTATACTAGATTAAAAAATACTAGATTAAATTATTATTATAAAAGTTAATTATTTGCTTCTCAAAGAAGTAAAGCCACTTATTCAGAAAACTGATACTATCATTTTTAGTTAAAATCAAAATTGAATGAAAATTTTTAAAAATTTAAGTTAAATATAGTGGTTAAGTTAATATGCAATGCAAAAAGTTAAGTCCAGTTATTCTACTATATTTAAGAAAGCAAATATGGTAGTAATAATATCCTAAAATAAAAACATATACTGACATAATTAATAAAATAAATTTTTATTTTAAATTAAATATTTTAAAATTTTATACAGGCTTCCCTTGAATTATATGATAGACATTTATTAATTTTTATATATTACTTTTTAATATAAATGAAAATTTCTTTTTGAAAATTTTAGTTAGTTCATTTATTTGTATTTTTTTTGTTTGTATAGATCATCTTAGTGTGTCTTAATTTAAATTTGAAGAATATGAGATCAGTTTATAATTTGAACTCTGATTATTTTGAGTGATGTTGAAACCTACTTTATTATTATTTATACTCCATTATCTTGAATAACTTTATAGTGGTTTTGTAAAGAATCTCTGTTAATTATAAAGAAATTTATTTGAAATTTTCAAGTTTTATTGTATTTGACTTTGTTGAATATTTAATATATTTTGTCTTACTGTAATTTTATGAAAATATTAATTAATTATTAGAGAGATTTGAAGCTTGTTTATTAATTTTATTAGAAAATAATTTTTCATGGTTTTTCTTAAATTTTTTTCATTATAATGATTGTGACTTTTTCTGAAATTCATGTATTAAAATTTACTATTTTTGTTGATTGACTGTTAAGGCTGTTTCACAATTAGCAGTTGCGACGCGGGATGCGGAAGCGGCCACTCATGCGGTTAACTTCCGCTAGCATACGCGCGGAGAAGCAGCTTTCCGTCGCATTTCACAATAAGCGTTCCCCGCATTCTCCTCCGACGGTCTGTTAAGTCTTCCTTGTTTGTGATTGGTTAATTGAGTTGCCTTGTAAAATGGTGCCGAAAGTAAACTATTCAGTTAAAAAAGTGCATTATTAGACGGAGTTCTCTTTTCATGCGTGCTATTGGTCTTTTATTATTATAATAAGTATATATTTTCAAAACGTCGATGGCAGGTGAGACCATGTTGTCAATACCAGAATGCTTCAAGATAAAGCTGTTTGTTGATTGGTTGAAATACTCATGGATCCGCGAAACTTTCAACCAAGTTGAAATTGCCAAAACCGCCTGCAAACTGGTTAGCGGAAAATAAACACAAAGGTTCCATTTTTTGTGAAATGATTACAGAAGCGGAAATTAGACTCTTGCGATGC
The DNA here is from genome assembly GCA_000484575.1 of Olivierus martensii. NCBI lineage: Eukaryota > Metazoa > Arthropoda > Arachnida > Scorpiones > Buthidae > Olivierus > Olivierus martensii. The sequence continues at coordinate 41,591 of AYEL01088389.1, forward strand.
GGACTCACAAGAGCCCATTTTCCGCTCCACAACCGCTAATTGTGAAACAGCCTTTAAAATAATTTCGTAATTAATTTTGCTTTAAATTTCTAATATAAAAATTCCTCTGCTCTCCATATTAAATTCAATAAAAGCAAAGTTCCATAAGTAAATATAAAATTTAATATAAACATTATTGAATATAAAAATATTTTTGACTAGTTTTATAACTTAGTTCAAATACAACACAGAGAAAATTGAATCAAATAAGAATCCAAATTAAATTTTACTTATATTCCAGCTTTTTTCTATATTTGATTTCATTAATATGAAATAAGAAATTAAAAGTTGTTTCAGCTTCAAAATATATAATTTGGAGAGGAAAAATAATAATTTTTAATCTGTAGATAAAAATATGTAATGATGGTAATACATTATTAAGGATGATAACATTTTTACAATTCAATAAATGTTTGTTCTTTTATACTTGGCTATGGAATTGTGCTTTAATTTGATATTTCAGTTTTAATAAGAAAAGTCTATTTTTCTGTTTAAAAAATGACATAAATAATATAATTTCATTGCTTTTTGATTTTTGCTAAAAACTTGTTTTTACATTTAAAAAATTCTTATGAAATCACATCAGTATGAAATTTGTACAAGTTAAATCATACAAGTCAAGGGAAGCTGTATAATACAATGCAAATGTTAACAATGTTATTTTCAGGATTTCCAGGCTTTGCTATACCCCCTCCAGGATTTTCTGGTCCTAATGCTGGAGCATCACCAGGTGCAATGACTAATACAGTTTCTGCTTCATCTATGCTGATGACAGATATTATTGAAGGTAATACTCCTAAGCTTATAAATGGAGCAATAGATCCTGTGCTACAAGCTAAAGCAGCAGAATGGACAGATCATAAAACAACTGATGGACGTACATATTACTATAATTCAAGGACAATGCAATCAACTTGGGATAAGCCTCAAGCTATAGTAGAATTGGAGAGTAAGTTTTTCATTTTTTTTAATTAATAAAATATTTAAGTTTTGAATATAATTTTAATTGATAAGTACTTAAACATATCAATTAAAATTATACTCATAACTTGATCAATCTTCATATACATTTATACAGCTGCAAAGTACAAACTTCATTTTTTCTATAAACAAACATGTCACAGTCAATGGAGAAACATGATTATTTAAATTGAAAATAAAAGTTAAACTTTTAATGAAAACTTTATTATAAAATTGTTTAGTAATATATGCCTATTGTAAATAAAAAAAATTAATTTATATGCAATATTGTTAAATTATAAGTTAAATATAAGTTTAAATTAAAAATTGAGAATGCAGTGATTTACTCTTGGATGCTTAAAAATTGTTTGTTATAGAAAGGATTTAAATATTTTTTATTCCTACATTACATATTGAATATTATAAAGAATACAAAAATTATTATTGTTATAGTATCAGAAAAATTTAAAGAAAATAATCAAATTTAAAATAATATAATAAGCTTAATGCTTTTTGTATTGATCCTAAGAATTTGACATTATTTTTTTCATGCTCTGATGTCCCTAAAAAATGTAGCAACTTTTGTTCTAGCATTGAAAGCTGCTTGTGTAGTTTGAAGAACTTCCTCCTAGTATTAGAAAGTGCAAAGAAAAAGCATCTTCATTTCACAGTGAGCTAGTGATTGATATAAATGGCTTTTATGCCTTAAAAAATATGCATAGGAAAACTAGAGAAATGTTAGAACTGAATTGATGCCAGCTGAATAGAGTAGACCTAATGAACATTTCCAAGATATTGCTTCCCCATTAGAAATACCAAGATAGTGAATCATGTGAAAATGCTTCTCCTTTGTACTCTCTGATGTTAGGATGAAGTTCTTCAATTTCTAGAAAAGGTCACTTGTTACAAATTACAGTAATTGTTACAAGAATGAAAATTATATATCAAAAGAATGATCAAATTATTCAGTTGAGAAACATTAAAAAAACTAATTATATAAATCATCAGTCAGCACAGTATTCAGATAAAATATTGTAATAGCTTTTAATTTTGAATAATTCCCTCATTTATAAAATAATGGTTTTATTTTATAACAGATAGCTTTCTTATTAATCTAGTATTGCTGCATTTAACTTTGGATTATAATTAGATTTTATAATTTTCAGTTATGTTGAAGATATTCCAATACAAAATATGACAATCATTTTTGAAATAAATTTAAAAATAACTATAGTCCATATATATAGTTTTCCCTTAAAAAATTGTCACATGTGATGTCATAATCTTTAAACCAATAACAATGATAAAGGAAATATTGCTTATTTCCTATTTTAATGATATTTACAAGGTGTGATCAAAAAATATGGGAACTTATCTGATAGAGGGCAGGCAATGCATCGCAAACATTTCAGCTGTTTGATGACTCATCCTGCATGCCTCAGCTATAAATACGGCTAATTGCAAATTGTTTCGTTTGTGTTAAAAATTTATTAGTGGTAATGTGTTGTTTTGATTTGCACTGTTTGCGATTTTTAAATATGGATGCGCTCAAAGAGCAATGGATATGCATAAAATTTTGCACTAAACTTGGGAAAACTGGAACTGAAACACTGTCTATGGTGCAACAGGCATTCGGAGACTCTGCCATGACTCGATCAAAGGTGTTTGAGTGGCATAAGCATTTTAAGGAAGGCAGAACATCAATAGTGGATGACCCCTGGCATGGAAGACCGTCGACATCCACTACAGATGAATCAAAGCAGAAAATTATCAAGTTGTTGGACGAAAATCGTCGAATAACCTTGAAAGAGTTATCGGAAGAGGTTAAGATATCATATGGCTCAGTTCAAGCGATTATGAGTGAACTGGGCTAGAATAGAGTAGCTTCAAAATTTGTTCCACGAGTCCTTATCAGAGAACAAAAATGCTACGAAAAGACATCTGTAAAGAGCTTCTCTACAGCATGCTGAAGATGAAAATTTTTTAAAATCTGTTATTACCGGGTGATGAGACATAGGTTTACAGATATGACGTAGAGACAAAACAACAATCAAGCCAATTGGTAAAAAACGGAGAACCTCGACCAAAAAAAGCAAGGATGAGCCGATCAAACATCAAAGTGATGCTAATTGTTTTTTTTTTTTACTACCATGGTGTAGTGCACAAAGAATTGTACCAGGTGGCCAAACTGTGAATGCTGTATTCTGCCGAGGTGTCTTACAGTGTTTAAGAGAGAACGTAAGATGCAAAAGGCCTGAATTGTGATGACGTGGTTTCTGGTTTCTCCACCACGATAATGCTCGACCACATACAGAACTTCTCATTCAGGAGTGGCTCGCCCAAAATTCCCTTCCAGTCAAACCCCCTTATTCACCCGATCTTTCACCAGCTGACTTCTTTCTCTTCCCATGCATAAAGAAAGAGTTGAAAGGAAGATGTTTTGATACTGTAGAAGAAATTAAAGTGAATTCACAGACGGCACTCAACTTACTTCTGCTGGAAGCTTATGTGGCTGCCTTCAAGGACTGGCAAAATCGGTTTGTGCGTTACATACGTTCAGAAAGGGCATATTTTGAAGGAGATGATATTTAAATAAAGTATTGTTTAAAAATAAAGTTTGTATAATGATAATCCCCGTATTTTTTGATCACACCTTGTACTATCAGAACAACTTGTACTTGAACAATGATCTTGTACTATCATTAACAGAAAGCCCAAAGAAAATAAGAATGACTGGTTATTTAGTATGCACAATAGAATTAGAAATGTTAATTATCTATTGAAATGAGGATAATTTATAGAATTCAGAGTTATAATGGAAACTGTTAAGAAGAAAATTTTAATTTAATTTATTCAGAATGATGATAAATTTGTTTATAATCATATAAACTAAATGAAGAAATCAAAAATCTGTTAGCCTTCACTTAATTCTTATAAAACAGCTTCTCCCATCATATGATATTTTCATACATTAATCAGTCATTCTATTCAGATTACATTTTTTAAATACTTATAATGTAATTAAAACAATTATTATATTATCATAACAATATTATCAATTACAATTATATAGAACAGTCATTAACTTTTTCATTTTTTAAATATTGATAAACATTGTAAATAATCTTTTCCTCAATAATGAACTGATTTTTCGTGTCCTAAAACTGAATTGATTTTCCATGTCAAATTACTCTATCATAAACCAAAAACAAACCAAACCAAGAAAACAAAACTTGCTGTAGTCATTTATTATCAGTCTATCACTGATAATACTGTTCAATAAGTATTTGCTTCTCATTTATTGAAAATGAAAGGAAAACTCTAAGTAAACAGATTAGTAAAATAAATCTTGCATATGTTACAATGATACTTACTATTAAAAGTTTGTCATCATCAGTATTATTTTCTAGCTATAATAATTTATATGTTTAATAAGCCATTGGATGTGAAATCTTTGTGTTAAAATGATAAAATGGAGTTTTGGGAATTGAATTCAATTCTCAGCCAGAATAATTTTTATTTTTGTATTAAAATCTGTTGATTATTTAAAGTTTATTATTTTATAAATTTATCAAAAAATAAAAAATATACAAAAACTTTTACTAAAAATCATAAAAATTTATACAGCTGTAGTAAACTTCATTGCATTGCATATTGGCTCTTAATCTTTTGTCAAATTATGATAAAATTTTTACTGATTTTGGTGAATATCATATAATATAGATTTGTTTGTTGTTAACTGCTGTCATTTCTGAAATATTTATCAAAATCAATTAGATCACATTATTCATTACTTTTCATCAATCAATTTATTGATTTTGATTACTGTTTGTGTAATGCCAGATTGAATTAATCTCTTTCTTTTGGCTTTAATAGTAAATATCATTATTAGGTTAATATTATTATTATTATTTTAAAATTACAGTTAAATTATATAGTGTTATTTTACATTTCTAAAATTTATTTTTTTTTTATTTTCCAAAATGGATATTCTTATATACAATATCAAAAAATAGTATTGCATTACATTAACTATAGACATTTTTTATGGCTAATATCGATTTCTATTCATAAATCATTCGTGAAAATCAAAAATATTCGAATAAATAATTTATGTTGGTGATGAGGAAAGTTTTTCCTCATTTGACACTTTTTGTTTTTTCGTTAAGAAGTCATCTAACGTCGTTTGCCTTTTCCTCTTTTCGTTCAGCAACCGATTGTCGATAGTCAGACATCGCATCCATGACACTTTGTCTCGCCTTTCAACTTCTATCAAAATTTGGATCATTTTGTATAAACTGATTCATAATTTCCGTAGTAGTAGCTAAACTTGTTTTAAAAAATCTGTTGCGAGTTCCTTTTGTAAAATAACTGATGAACGACCATAAATATGAACTATATACCGCAATCAGACTTTCGTATGTACTGCACTGCATTGATATCAAAGGAACTGCGAGACGGCATAGGAGTATCAAAACAAAAAATTCGTGCGATTTCGGATTTATGTGGGTACGGTTTGAAAAATCGCGCCAAAGTGAACCAATAAAAAATATAGAATTCGAAAAAAAAGCCGCGTTACTGTAAATCGAAACAGCAATAAGCGGGATCTTACTGTATTACGATTATTTTATAGAAAAATTAAGTGTAGTCAGCACATTCTGTTATTACTACAACACTATTATACAATTGTAAATAAATTATATATGCTGGGTAAAAGCGTGCTTATCCCAGACATGGGTTCTCGACACCGGAGCGGCGATCGACGGATCGTTGCGATGAAGGTGGCCGGGGTAAAAGCGTGCTTATCCCAAACATGGGTTCTCGACACTGGAGCGGTGATCGACGGATCGTTGCCATGAAGGTAGCCGGGGTAAAAGCGTGCTTATCCCACAATTGAGTTCTCGACACCGGAGCGGCGATCGACGGATCGTTGCGATGAAGGTGGCCGGGGTAAAAGCGTGCTTATCCCAAACATGGGTTCTCGACACTGGAGCGGTGATCGACGGATCGTTGCCATGAAGGTAGCCGGGGTAAAAGCGTGCTTATCCCACAATTGAGTTCTCGACACCGGAGCGGCGATCGACGGATCGTTGCGAGCCACCACAGTACCACAATGTGTCTAAGAACATCTAAAAGAATTTAGAAATTCTTAAGACGGAATAAAGTCGGAAGTTCAGAACCTTGCACAACAGTGGGGAATAAATACTGTGTTTGAGTCAAAACGCTGGCGAATATCTAAACATTTTATGAATTGGCTTGTCACTATCGCTTTGAAAACGGAGAGCAGAAAATTTACAGTACTTTCTTTGTTAAAAAAAAAAGATTTGACATCTTTAATGTGCATTAGATAATTTTCTAATTTATTTCTGGAAAAATATGGTGGTTTGGAGAAGGAATTTTCGGAAGTGTATGTTGTACTAATGCTATTTCTTACACTACCATTTACAGTTGCTAGTGTGGAAAGAACATTTGTCAAATTAAAATTATTAAGGGTTACAAAAGAAATTCTATCGGCCAAAGTAGATTACGTGATCTTGCGTTATCTATTGAACATAAAGAAGCAGCAAAAATGGATATCAAAGATCCTATTAATGAATTTGCAAATGCAAAGGCAAGGAAGAAACAATTTTAGTTTTGAAATTTCATGTACATTTAATTTGAATAAAAAAATTTTTAGCTAATTCATTTTCGTATGGAAATGAGAAAAATTTATCTACTCATTTCTCAAAGTTATGTTGCAAGTCGTTCCGAGAGTGGGATGTTATTTGAGCTAATATAAACTGAAAATTTTCTATAAACACAAAATTAAAATGCAGTGATTGATTCTAGACAAGACTATCATATTTTTTCTCTACTTGAAAGCCACTAGTCCGAAGGCCACTTTCAGAAGTAAATAACTTGCCTCCCTTACAACTAAGCCCTCGTATTTGGCCCTTATAATTCTAAGGCTCTTGTAAGCGAGATCATAACGGTCCGCTCCTGGGGGCTCTTAACTTTGGGATCCCGGACTAACACTTTTGGGGGGCCTACCCAATTAATCCAAATTATCCTAAAGCTTAGCGTAACTCTTACTGTCAAACAGTAAGAGATACGCTAGCTAACACAGTTTAGAGGAGCTAAACTTGAACACCGATATTGCCACATTATTTGCATAATTGACAAATGACAAAGTATATTTTGATTCACAGATTAATTGAGACAAACAGGACACTCTCATAGACTCTATTGTATACAAGAAACGATCGAAGCGCCTCTATGGAGAGTACTTGAAATGAACTCAACTATTAATAAAAATGATGTTTTAATTATAAAAGTTTTTTGTAATAAAACTGCCATAAGATTCGTAGAAACAATAATAACCGCCCTTCCACTATCTACAACAAAAGTGAAATGAGTAACGCCAGGTACTGCCAATAGTGGCAGCACCTTCGAATAAGCGAAGTGTCCCATCTGTATCAACTAACTGTGATTTTGATTTTACCACCTACCGACAGAGCAGATAGAAGACTATTTCTTCTGATAATATGGAGATTATAGGCCGATAGAAGCAGAGCCATATTTACTGTTATTTAAGACATCGATATTTGATATTTTATTCAAATCGAATAGTGTTGCAAACCAATGATTTAAACTTTATTTAATTACAAAAAAAAATTGTATAATTTATTTTATCTTAAATTTTTAATTTAAATTGTTTTTATTTTTTGAGCGCGAAGGGGGCCCTTTGATTGAACGGGACTCTAGGCTGCAGCCCAAAAAGACCATGCCTAAATCAGCCCTTGCAACCCCTAGTGGTCCACCTAGTCTGGAGCCCAATTTCATTTTATACGTATAACAACAGCAAAGCGTATTATCGAATAATTTTTGAATTGCAATCATTTGAAATGATGTCGCGTTCTAGGAATCGCGAGTGATAACGTCTGACATATCCGTTAATCGGAATAATTGGAACGGTATGGTATTCGAAATGGTAAACAGAGAAATTACTACTACTAAATACGTCTTTAAAACAAAGTACAAAATCTTGAGATTCGTCGAACTGGTGAGTAGAATGACGAAGTGGTCTGGAATTTCTTTCCTATTTTTAAACTCTTCGCCATTACTGACATAAATTCGCAGATTTAACATTTATACTATTAATCTAAATTGGGATCGAAATTAAAACTATTCGTAACTGTTGAAACGGGTGTTTGATTCTATAAAAATCGTTAAAATATATTAAAATTTTAGAGGATTAAAAATATTCGTAACTGTTGAAACGGGTGTTTGATTCTATAAAAATCGTTAAAATATATTAAAATGATAGAATAGAATGGATTCAAAAACTGCTAACAAATCCTGTTAAATTTCTGTTTTCACAGAATTTTAGATAGGTACTATAAGAGAACTCAGAAAATTCTCTGGTAATTTTATCCAAGATTTTTCAAACTCGTTATTCGTTACAATATTCTCTTCTAACCGCATGGAGTAAATCTAGAGCGAATGGAGGGTTTGCATACTTGAGATAATGTGCGATATGTTAGAGTAAGGTGGCACTATGCTGTATTAAAAAATCATAGATTTAATTTGAAAATATGCTAGAAACAAGCAGTTGCGCCGAGAGGCCGGGGAAGAAGGGACAAATTCCCTGGGTCGTAGAAGATTGAAGGGCCCGGGCCGCTTCCTAACAATAAGAATTTATATATCAATATATATGGGTCCAAAAGCTGGTTCGTATCGGGGCCCGGGATTTCTCTTGGCACCACTGGAAACAAGTAACCTACTAAACATTTGTAACATTCTGTCACTAGATGCTAGTTTCCCCCCTGAATGTTTTTATCCTACGATCCAAAATTCTTAAAAAATTCTTTTTTTAAAATTCTTAAGTAAAATTTATGGTAGGTTTATCTTGTTTGTTTGTTGCATATTTTCAAGAAAATATGCAAGAGAGAAATAAGATAAACCTATAATAAACCCGATACAGTATTTTTGTTTTTACACGCGAATCTTTCTGAAGAAATTCTTACAATTATGTAGATAGTGAAATGTCTGAAATGATCTTTCGGGATCATATATGACATTTCACCATCTACAGAATCACTATAACCATGACCATGATCCTAAATGATCCTGTCGGGATCATTCTGGGACGTATGGCAAATTTAAGACGGATTTTATAGTAGTTGGAGTTTTTAAAATATGCAGAATTCCTGATCATTTTAAATAAAGTACCCAGAATGTATCCCTTTTATCGAACATATTTACTCGATGGTCAAATCGTAGTTTTTTCTGCATCATTCGTGGACATTAGCTTGTCGTATTAGGCCGAAATCACACGAACCATACCACGACCACAAAACGGTGGTTGCTTGTGGACGGTCCGAATCATAATTATAATATAGAAACGCGCAATCTAACTCAGACGAACCATTGAAGTCGGTTTCAACGGCTGTCGCAATTTGTGGTCGATATCGCCCACAAAATTGTGGTCGTCAGTGGTCTAGTGCAACTCAACACAGCGTGATTAGCTGACCACAACCACACGGTAACCACCATTTTGTGGTCGTGGTGTGGTTCGTATAAGTTCAGCCTTAATGTTTAAGCCTATATTAAATATAGTTGTAACTATTTTGGATGTTTAATGAAAATTCTCATAAGTTAAAACGAATTTAACAGATACTAGCCGTAGTGGGGATAGTGGCCACCATAGCCTCGGTTGAATGCGGTTATTACATCAGACTACAAATTTTTGAGTCGACCAGCCTGTTTAGCTTGATCTTCGTGGTCATCTTCCTGATATTCTCTTACTTCGAGGTATTAATGGAATACGTGTCGGACAATTTCAACATGGCGTTCTTGGTGAGTAGGCGTTTTAAAAATCTGTACGAGTGGAAACCAGAGTGATATTAGAGTAAGATTCGTTATATTCCTGTTAATTTTGTTGGAGAAAATGAAACCTAAGTTAATAACTGTCCTATTTTGTTTGGCAGATGCTGGTGGCCGATTTGACGTTCACTATAATGTACGCATTTTCCAGTATTTACATGATGTTCTCCATTAATTCGTGCTGGAAACTGACACCCACCAGGATCGTTTCGGATGTAAGTAGTTTGGAAAATTTTATAATTGTCTTATAATATCTGCCCACTATTTACGTAAAAATGTATATTTTCCTTAGGTGGCTGGGATATTGAATTTTTTCTGCTTTTCTTTGTCCGCTTGGACCGACTATCGTTGCTTTCGATTGGATGGCCAATTCTACTAATTTATTCTTAATTCAAAAGTTGAGCGTCACTCTACGCCCATCCTAAATTGATTTCTTCTCGCTTCGGATTACATTTATTGTATTTCCTCAGATATATTAAACAATAAAATGAATACCTATTATTAAACAATGTAAGTAAGCGCCCCCTTCAACCAATCGGAGGTGACTATTTAATCTCCGAAACTCGACACATTCGATAAACTCCCATCGTAAATATATTCATACTAAAAAACATTATTAATTCTATATTGACCATGTTGTGAACAAGTAATTTCTCTGGTTGATCGATGCAATTAATGGCGTATCTACGGGGTATGGCCAGTGGCGTAGCGAGCATAACTGGCGCCCGGGGCACGATAGCTTTTTGGCGCCCCCGAAAAGCATATAGAATATACTCGTAATAAGAATTTGGCGCGTCTCTGCGAGTGGCGCCCGGGGCATGATAGACCCCCTTGCCCCCCGCTCGCTACGCCACTGGGTATGGCTGTCACACCCCTATTGAGAAAATAAGTCGGCAAATTTTATTTGGCAAAATTTAAATCATTCGAGAGTGGATTGTACAGTGTACAGTTGTCCTCAAAAGTTTACACACCCCACAAAACATTGGTAGATTTTTGAATAAAATGAAAAACAAATGACAACCGAAATTTATCCTATACCAAAGTTTCTTCCTCGGAATGAGAAATAAATAATAAAGCATTATTCAAAATAATCCATTTTAATTTGCAGAAAATATCATCAAACAAAAAATAATGCACAAATCAAAAGTGTTCCACACCTTTCAATCGTCCACAGCGTGTAAAAAAATGTGTATATTTTCATGTAATCAATATACTAATACTTACCACATACTATACTTGACGACAGCATCGGAAGTCAATATTGAGTTTATGAAAGCGGCGTATTACCAACTTTTGTGACGGTATTAATGCGCACGGAACAGTCGATTTCGATGTAAAAGGTAACAACATCAATAAGAAACAAAGTAAGAACGGTGTTTACTTTTATGTAATGGTGTCTCTGGGTTATCAGTTTTCAATTTCGAATACACATTCAATGCAATTTGCTTTGTTTAACGGATAATCATGCAGGTTTTGCGAGAATGACTTAAAATTAAAACTCTGCCATTGGGCTGCCGGATGGCCGAGTGGTAATGCTGTCGGCGTGCCGCTCAGAAGGACCCGGTTTTCCGTCATTGCTCTGGTTTCTCCTGAATAGTTTTTCATCGTATAAACGTAGCTTTCTGCATGCAACGTTGTATGCAGAATGACGCATGCCTCAAGGCGCAACAGCCGCATGAGGCATGCAGCTTGCCCCTTCGTGTTTACACGAGGAGGACATATTGCAAACAATGCCGACCCAAAGAGAGTTGTATGCTGCCGCTTTAGCGGCAGCTACTGTTATCATTTCAAATGACAGAAGGAAAAGAAGAAAAGGTAACAACTGCACAGCTGAGTTTTGTCAAAAAAGTTTCGAAAGGTTTCTAGAAGTCGAAATAATTGTTTTACGAGTTAAATGACTTTAGTGAGGCTATAACCCACCATTGGTCTTTCGGCCCCTTTCTTAAATAGCACACATTAACACTTGAATACAAATCGGTCAGTTAAGTAGAAAATGTAAAAATATTTAATGTTAAACATACTACTTACAAATTATTTTCACTTGCTAAGCTTTCAAAGGCATTCGTTTTTAATAATAAAAATCGCCAGTTGTGATGCTGTATTTTTTTTATTTCAGCAGAACTATTCAACAGACTATTCAGCAGAAGATCCACTTTTTTTAAACTTTGGTGTGTTCCCGGTGAAAATATGACCTCAATCCTTTAATTTTATTAAAAATAGATTTCGTATCCATTTGATATTTCTTACTTAATTCGTGAATAGCATCGCGTCGTGCTTCCCGGTTTTTATATAATTTGTGGGAAGATTGCCATAAAACAACTTCACAACGATAATCTTCAATAAATTGAAGTGTTTTTTCTACACCCCAATCCATAAATATAAGAAAAATATGAGAAAAAGTTTAAAATAATTAAAACAACAAGATGTTGCGAGACTAGTTGCACGTGTAACCCAACTAGGATGGGAAACATGCGCCTTGCGCCTAGTCTTGCAACAGATTTTGAGGCATGCGCCCTTGCATGCCTTCTCGTGCGCCTAGTTGCATGCGTCTTGTTGCATGAAAAGTAGCACCGTCTAAACGTAGCTTAAGAGATACAGATGAGAAACTTCCTATACCAACAATGGAAACTTTTTGAAATCACGTGACCAGATTCAACCAATGAAATGTTTGACAAAGCCCATTTTAACCTCGCGGCGCTACTATCGTATTCGTCACGACGACGTATCACAGCTCGACCATGTGGGTTTGACGCCATATAGAAATTTTATGCGATATTCTTTTCATTAATTTTTCTTTGCAATGGTACTCGTAAATATAAAAAATATAATTTATCCTGATTAATGTAATTTATACAAAAATTATAAAAAAATGCATATCCTTACAACTTTCATTGTATAAATTGGGCGCCATTGAAGAAGATTGAACTTCGCCCCTTGCGCATGCGGTTTTTTTTTTCAACAGGTGACGCCACACTCCGTTCTAGTAGAATACTATGTGACGAGGCGAAACAAGCCCTTCCACAGGCTGCCCACCCCTGGGAAGGCCTTGCGCCTAGTCTAGCAACAGATTTTGAGGCATGCGCCCTTGCATGCCTTCTCGTGCGCCTAGTTGCAAGCGTCTTGTTGCATGAAAAGTAGCACCGTCTAAACGTAGCTTAAGAAATACAGATGAGAAACTTCCTATACCTACAATGGAAACTTTTTTGAAATCACGTAACCAGATTCAACCAATGAAATGTTTGGCAAAGCCCATTTTAACCTCGCGGCGCTACTATCGTATTCGTCATGATGACGTATCACAGCTCGACCATGTGGGTTTGACGCCATATAGAAATTTTATGCGATATTCTTTTCATTAATTTTTCTTTGCAACGGTACTCATAAATATAAAATATATATAATATCCTGATTAATGTAATTTATACAAAAATTATAAAAATTGCATATCCATTATTTTTACAACTTTCATTGTATAAATTGGGCATCATTGAAGAAGATTGAACTTCGCCCCTTGCGCATGCGGTTTTTTTTTCAACAGGTGACGCCACACTCCATTCTAGTAGAATACTATGTGACGGGGCGAAAGTTCAACAATCCGGTTGACCCCTTCCCAGGGGTCAGCCGGATTGTGGAGGACGGGGATCGACGGGCCGGGCCCGGAAGTCAGCCGGATTGTGGAGGACGGGGATCGACGGGCCGGGCCCGGATCAGCCGGATTGTGGAGGACGGGGATCGACGGGCCGGGCCCGGACCCTCAGGATAAATATTTTCAAGGGGTGGGACCCGAGACTCGAACCCGGGTCAGCCGGATTGTGGAGGACGGGGATCGACGGGCCGGGCCCGGACCCCATTGATTTTCAAGGGGTGGGACCCGAGACTCCGAACCCGGGTCCTCCAGAGTGGAAAGCCGAAGCGTTTCCACGCCTCGAACCCGGGTCCTCCAGAGTGGAAAGCCGAAGCGTTTCCACGCGACCAATCCGCCAAGTAATGTTTGGATTTCAGATCCATATGCGAGTACTGGTAATATTCAATCCGGCCGACTGCGCATGCGGTTAGAAGTCAACCCTACTCGTGAGATAGTTTAGTTCAGGGCTGTCCAACCCGCGGTCCAGCGCGGTAATGAATGAGGCCCACCATAAAATTATGAACTTCTTCCTTTCTGATATTTGTTTTGAGATTTTTACGTATTTAATGAAATTAATGAAGTTTTTATTATTTAAATACCTATCTACATTTCCTATTTCCTATTTTCTAAAATATTTCTTATTCAGTGATTAAGATTCGCTGAATTATTTGAAAAAATTTCTGAACGAAAAGAAGTCGAAGATTATTATGTTGCGATATTTGATTATTTGTCACGGTGAATATCATATTATTATACATTATTTATTAACTTTTTTTGTTTAACAACTATCGTTAGAATTAGAATTTTTTATGCGCGGCCCGAGACAACTTTTTTCCTTCAAATGCGGCCCAAGAATGCTGAAAGGTTGGATACCTCTGGTTTAGATCGTTCGAACTCAGTGCGACCCAATTTGACATCAGTTGGATTAAAGAACCATAAAAGTGAAGAAACCCAATAATATCGAACCGACACAATGCGAACTATGAGAGAATCGACGAATATCAAACCACAGCCAAAGACTATCGACAAAAGTTACTTAACAAACAAGAACACGTGCACAGATTAAAAGACGCGTTTTAGCAACATTTACTATTTAGTTATTAAATAATTTTCGTTTATCTTATAAAATTAATGTCTCTAAATAGTATACAAGTATTAATAAATGATCTGTACAAGAAGAAATATTATAAGATTTATAATATAATATAATATAATAATAATAAAATTTGGATGTTTTCTGTCTTCGCTGAGTTGCTACTGTCATGGCGGCGACCCGGCGGTAGACGAGGCAGTGCTTTTCTTATTGAAAAATCTTATTCCAGTCTGAGTTCGGGGCGCTAGTTGTCTAAAATGACGTAGTGATTTCCAGTCACGTGGCATTTCTCTCTTAACCTATGGCATTGCTGTTTGAACGAAGGTTTGCCTCCATATTACTCTACAGAAGAAAATCGAAGGTTTGAAAGCCAGCTTTGGTTTGAACTATAGAAATGAAGTCCATATTACCCCAGAAGAAGAATAGGGTAAATCTGTAGAATTGCTACTTTTGCCGTAGGAGCTAAAATTTTGACACGGGACCGGAAATGACGTCATCTCTATGGCATTGCTGTTTGAACGAAGGTTTGCCTCCATATTACCCTACAGAAGAAAATCGAAGGTTTGAAAGACAGCTTTGGTTTGAACTATAGAAATGAAGTCCATATTACCCCAGAAGAAGAATAGAAATGAGGTTTGTTGTGTTAATTTAATTTGTAAAACATAGTTCCTAAGTTTTTGTCTTTTATTATATCTTTACTTAGACGTTGTATTTTGAAAAGTTTTTGTAAGTTTCCTTACGATAATTTAATGTTAATGGTTGATAGGCTTAGTGATTAGACTCTTACCACGTGGTTGTGTTCTGCTAAATATTTTTCGTGTTGCATTCAATACTTCTGATTTAACTGGATCGATAATTTATATAATCATATGAAAACAGTATTAAAAGTTGGTTTGGATAATTTAATAGCAATGTCCTTAGACGTTGTATTTTGAAAAGTTTTTGTAAGTTTCCTTACGATAGTTTAATGTTAATGGTTGATAGGCTTAGTGATTAGACTGTTACCACGTGGTTCTGTTCTGCTAAATGTTGTTTTTCGTGTTGCATTCAATACTTCTGTTTTAATTGGATCGAGAATTTATATAATCATATGAAAACAGTATTAAAAGTTGGTTTGGATAATTTAATAGCAATGTTTTATAGTTTGAAACCACGTGCTGATGACGGCAAACGTTAATTCTTAGGCTTAAATCGACGTACCACAGTCGAAACACAGAAAAAATTCTACTTTGACTGCCTTGCATCATCATCATAATCAACTGCTATCAATCCACTGCAGGATGAAGGTCTCTCCAAGCAATTTCCAGGCAAACGTTAATTCTTAGGTTTAAATCGACGTACCACAGTCGAAACACAGAAAAAATTCTATTTTGACTGCCTTGCATTTTTTTGCATCTGACCCAAGTGTGATGTGTGTATGAATAAGTCATGTTATAGTGTGCCCTAATGCCTGTCGCTTTTTCGTGCTTTTTTAATTAATAGTTAGTTAATATGGTCGACTTTAAACTGGGCACGCACATCCTTGCCACGTGGCTATGCAAAACGTGAGGCAGTCGAAGTAGAATCTTACCTTGCCTTAGCTGCTATATTTTTATAAACCGGAGGCAGTCGAAGTAGAATCTTACCGATTAGACAGTGTTTCTCAAACTTATTTCTATGAACACTCCCATAGTGTGTAAAAAATTTAGTAATGGCAAAATGATTTCTGGTTGCTAATTAGGAGGAGACCCTCTCTTAAGGTCTTAGAGGAACCGACTAAGATCAGAATCATTTTTTTGCATCTGACCCAAGTGTGATGTGTCTGTGAATAAGTCATGTTATAGTGTGCCCTAATGCCTGTCGCTTTTTCGTGCTTTTTTAATTAATAGTTAGTTAATATGGTCGACTTTAAACTGGGCACGCACATCCTTGCCACGTGGCTATGCAAAACGTGAGGCAGTCGAAGTAGAATCTTACCTTGCCTTAGCTGCTATATTTTTATAAAAGTTTTTGTAAAGTTGCATACGATAATTTAATTTTAACCGTTGCTTAGTGATTAGACCAGTGTTTCTCAAACTTATTTCTATGAACACTCCCATAGTGTGTAAAAAATTTAGTAATGTCCCTACCTTAATATTCTGCAAATATGAAGAGTAATATAAAAATAAAAAATAAAACTCTATTATTGATTGATATACAATTTTTATTGCATATTTTTATAAAGATGGAAAATTATTAATTCGTCAAATACTAAAATTAATAGAATAACAATTAAAAAATATATTTGTCACTAAATTTATTTTGGAATGAATATAATCAACGAGAAGAATGCGGTTGATTAAATGATTGAAATCAGATTCGATACTTGTAAGTTGTACATGAATCCCCGCGTGTCATGATATCCACATGATTTCTTTGTCAAGAAACGACATACTGCACTAAAACCACACACTACTAAATAAGAAGTTGAAGAAATGATGATTAATTTTTGTTATTGCCTAATGAAGGATATCTGCCTGCTATATTTTTCTGCAACCAAAATTCTTGATAAGAATTTTTAAATTTTTGGCATCAATTCGATATTGGCTTGTAATTCAATCAATTTCGCTTTGATAAAATGTTCTGCAACCTAATCGTAATTTAAAAATGGATTTATACGTAATCAGGAACTTCCCAATCAAGTAAATCCTTGGCATCAATTCGATATTGGCTTGTAATTCAATCAATTCCGCTTTGATAAAATGTTCTGCAACATAATCGTAATTTAAAAATGGATTTATACGTAATCAGGAACTTCCCAATCAAGTAAATCATTGATTATCGCAATGCAGCGTGAGCAAACAGAACTGAATCATCTTAGCTGTTTGCACTCATAATTCACGATGCCACCTATTGCCCACTTACTACTCGATGCCCCTTTTAAAAATGACCCAATCGCAGCCGAGGGCAATATCGCCCACTTTGAGAAACACTAGATTAAACTGTTACCATCAAGGCAACCTAGAATAAGAGGAAGTTAGCTCAGCCTTCTCGTTTTTAGGCTAGAAATGAACAATATACTGTATTCATTAAATTACCAAATTCTTGGAACAGCAAACTTCATAGCCCTTTTTCCCCCCTCGGTACCATCCTTCCAGGTCGCACAAGTTACATGTGGAGCCCAGGATTTGTCCTTGTCTCCAACAGGCACCCCTAAGTAAGCCTTGTACGCTTCACACATCTTAACTAATGATGAAATGGGGAATTTTTTTTCCTCTCGTTTTAATAAATTCCCCACAAATAAAACATAATTTAGTTTACTGTACCTGTATGGAGGAGAGTTGAAGGCATATGTGGAAAGTAGTGAGAAAGTGAAATGTTATTGTTTGAAGGGGATTTTTTTTCTTTTTTCTGTCTCTTGGCACCATTGACTCTGCTTCAGATCCACCGGGCCTGTATCTCACTAAAAAGTTTCCCAGTGTGATTTGTTTTTGTCTATGTTTTAAAATGCTTCTAAAGTTACACATGGCATTATTATTGAAAATGTTTATGTTGATGATGTCACTGATGTTGATGTCACTTGAGTGTTTGTAACTCAAGACACAGTATGTTATCCAAGACGATTTGTGTTCAGAAAATTTGTTTGTGAACCGAGGTCTGATTTTCTTAATTCTGATAATTTTGATTTTCTTAATTTCATAGCAGAAAATGGAGTTTTTGCTATAAACCCTGTTGTACTGTATTGTATAGCTATGTATGTGATTTGAAATGCCTTTTTATGAATGTTTAACATTTATTTATTGCAATTAATGTTCAAATTTTTGATTTTTTTAATATTTTGTGTTTGAGAAAAATTCACAAATTCATGAACTCATTAAGCAGAAGTTGTAAACCAGTAACTAACTATATTATTTCTAATCATGTTTGCTTTTTATAACAGGCTTTTAAACATTTTGTTTTTATTTGGCACCATTTGGCTCAAGTGGTTTTAAATTAAACAATTCTTAAAGAAAATACCAGTAGTAGAAAGTCTAAAATGTGATGAGTTCAATGCATAATAATAATGTAACAGAAAAGCATAAGAAATTGGTTTAAACTTATAATTAATCTTATACTAATTACAAATCAGTTATAATTTATTATATATTATTAAAAATTTTCTATTTTTCCAAATTTATATAATTATAATTTACCTGCATCATCTTTTTCTTCTTCAGCAACAACTGCATTTTCTATATCATTATCAGATGCTAATTTGATTGCAGTAGCAACTTCACTTTCTTCCACATCATTTTTTTTGCGTTCCTTTTTATTAAAATATTTAAAAATAAATACTAAATTCATAATAAAAATTATAAATGTTTAAATAAAACAGCACTTACAAAACATAAAAAATTTTTTATAATTTTTAGATCAAAAAAGAAAAAAAAATTTAAGTTAAAAGATTATTTTATGTGAGTAAAATCATTTTACAATAATGTTCTTAGTTTAGAATTCTGGCCTGATAACACAATTTTATTTAATAGACATTATTAAAAAACAGATTGCCAGTGAAACTTCTGTCTGTGTTTTAATAATGGTAATCTGAAATTGATTTGTGTTTTAATGATGATAAACTTTAATAAAAACTAGCACTTAAAGTGCGAGGATCATAGGAGGGGTTATTATTGACTATGTGACCAATGCTGCTCTTTAAACATCAACCTGACACCAGGGGGTTTTTAACATGTATCCCTAACACGGAAAATTGTCAGATGGAGATAATAATATGAATTATGTGCAGCACATAGGTAAGGATGCCAAGGTCTGTGATTTAGAGATTGACTCACAAACCTAATTGTAACTATTAAAAAATATATTGAAACAAAAAGAATAATATATATTGAAGCAATTTAACAATATGACTATATGAAGCTATATATATATATATAAGCTAACTAATTATTATAATCTTAGAATTTTTCTGTGAGAGAGAGCCCTGCTGTAACCTTCCTGCACATACCTGAGAGAGAGAGATTTTACTGACATCAATTACTAATTCATCTTGAAGTATACCATACATTAAACTCTAAATGTCTAATTGTTCACATGTCCATTTGACATAGTTCATAAATCTTTGTGTTCGTCATCTTCATCGGTCATCCACTATTGCATCGTTATCTTTGTCAATTGGATATTATCGTCATCATCGTACACCGTCCATCTCCAATGAGATGAGTTGCATTCCCATTGTTAAGCTTACATTTTTGATACTTTGTTCACTTCTGTAGATTATTAACTTTTTTCTGATTAACTGACTTGTCCCCTCTGAAAATATTAACTTCTTCTTCTGACTAACTTTCTGACGACAGGAAGTGTCCATTTTTATTTTACTTTTCAACAAGGAACTTTCTTGCAGGTTTTAAATGCTGAGAATATAGAATATGTGGATTTTTGACAAGCCAATCTTGAATGAATTGTCTGTGCTTTTCTATTTTATAATTACCTAAGAGACGTTCCTTCTGATAGGAATTACGAATTTTTATTATCAAAATTAATATTTTTCTCTTTTAACAAATTTCTATAATTTAGTTTTAACATAATTTTATAATTTTTTTACAAAACAAGGAAGTGCTGTTTGGGGATCTCCAGGATCTCACAAAAGTATCATTTACAATCAAATTTGATATCAACAGTATCAATTAAGTGTAACAATAAATAACCAAAAGTGAAAATTCAATTTTTTAAAATTTGTTGATTATAGTAACAGAATGTTAAATTATTAAAGTGGTTTTAGTAGTAATAAAATATTATTATTATTTTTATATTATTTAGAAACTAAAAACATTAAAACTATCTCTGTCTTCTGTATTTGAGCAATAACTCATTTGTTTTACATTTTCGAAATAAGTACGTCTAAACAATTATGGAACATTTTGTCTTTCTACATCCACATGATTATTGATATCTACTGTTAAATTAATCAATCCTAAGCAACAAGACATTTCCTTAAAATTTATTTATTTTTGACAAAATCTTAATATGGGGGATTTTCAATTTAGTTCAGATTGCATTCAGAAATTTTGATTGTAATTTGAATCGATCATAACTCAGAATATAATTTTCCATAGGTGCAATGTTATAAATGAATGTTACATTCTTCAATTACCAGAAATCAGAATATTCAGTATGCTTTTAAATAGTAGTATTGCATGCTTTGATAAAAATCACATGCTTTTACTCTTTTCTAGATACTAAGAATTACAAGCACTATAACGCAGTAGAGTCATATTCTAAAAAACGATTTATTAGCAAACGAAAATTCATTCTCTAATAAATCGTTTTTTAGAATACGTCTCTACTGCGTTATAGTGCTTGTAATTCTTAATATCTAGTAATATTGCACATATATAGTAATGCTAAAAATAAAAATAAAAAATGCTGGTAAAAAAATGCTGTTTATTCTTTAAAATGAGGTAAATGCATATTTTCTACTTTCCAGTACTTCTTGTAGATGAATATAAAAAATACTACTTAAAATCAAAGATGGAATGCTTTTCTTCTTCTGTTTCAAAGGATAGCCACATGGTAATCATTTACATCTTGAAAGATCTGGGTTCAATTCCAAGTATCACACAGGAAATGACAGCCAAAAGATTGAAGTTCAATAGACCTGTGCATGCCTGACAGATCTGTTGAACCTTATCCTTCAATCTTCTGGCTGATCATACCTAAATGTTGGCTAGCCTATGAGAGGGGCTCTAAAAGTGGATGCTGCCGAAAGTATCTCGTGATTTTGCAGCTTGAATTAACTCAATCAAATTTATAGCAAAAACAAACAATTTTTAATGCCACTTTCCAATCATTAGCCTGATTACTACATACACTACATACTACATACATAATAAAGTCCATTCCTGACACAACTATAAACTATTTACATTTGTGGTAGAATATACAGAACTTTACTATAGGTGGATTGATACCCAAGCAAGCTCCATCAAAAAATTCTTAGAAGAATGGAATCCAAATTCCATTCCAGTCTGGATTGAATTTGAATAAGTAAATTAATTTTACAAGACTTTACTGAAATATTTAAGAAAATATTTTTGAAATAAAATGAAATAATCTTTTAACAGCTCCATCAAAAAATTTTAAGAAGAATGGAATCCAAATTCCATTCCAGTCTGGATTGAATTTGAATAAGAAAAAATAATTTTTCAAGACTTTACTGAAATATTTAAGAAAATATTTTTGAAATAAAATGAAATAATCTTTTATGAAAAAAAGGATTGAAGAGCAGCATGATTGCTTTTATTCTTTTGTATTATAAGCTGCTTTCTTCTTGGATACTAAGTAGCTGTTTGAGTTATATAAAAAATCTTTAATTTTGATTATTTGCATAAGTCAGGAATACTTGTAATCACAATCCTAACAAGGGGTGCTTGCCAACCGGGTAAAAACGAAAAGGAACCAAACTTTATAAATAAAGATAGCATCGATAGATAGTTCAATCTGTCGATTATTAAGAGGTATAATTCAAATATAAATGCTTAATCAACAATCAAATTCGGGATACATTTATGATGCGGAAGAGAAAAATGCGGCATGAGACGGTCCATCAAAGCGTATCTTTGCGCCGACCGCCGCTATAATTGGCGTAAAGATACGTTCCGAAAAAGACGCACTTTTCTCGGAGCATGCTTGTTAGTCATTCTAACTTTTGCAGCAAAATTTCCAATAACGTACCAAAAGAATTAAAAAAATATAAAAGTTGGTAGCTATGTAAATACCACTGTGACAGCCACAAAAGCAAAGTTTCAGGGGTATAACTACTCTTTTCTACATACTTGATGCTCAATTAAACAGAAAACAATACTTTCAAACCAGAAACAGAACTTTTTTGAAAATTTGTTATATAGTGATATTTATTATTTATTTTTATAGCATAGCATCTATATTGTAAATAGGATACGATCCAATTGAGCGCCTTATCTCTTATGCTCCAAGCCTGTAATTTAGTTAATAAAATCTTTATATCGACAGAGTCGAAAGTGCTAGATAAATCTAAAGCCAAAGAGACCACTAAGTTGGATTTATCTAGGTTATTTGTTAATAAAGTATGATAATGTGCGATAGCATCAATAGTTGAAAAGTTTTTTAAAAGCATACTGTTGTCTGTGTATGATCTGATATTTATCAATATAGTTCATCAAACGAGAATAATAAACTTTTTCAAATATTTTAATTATCGAAGGAACAATAATTATAGGTCTATAGTTCTGTATGTTACAGTGACAACCACTTTTATAAATTGAAATTACAGTATTTATATTAAAACATTTTGGAAAAGAGCCCAATTCAAAATCAAATTAATGAGAAATACCAAAGGACGAATAATAGAATCCTTAATGATTTTTAAGATAGTGGAAGAAATGTTATCGAATCCAGATGTCAAGCAACTTAACGACATTATAACATTGTTTATCTCATTATAATCAGTATCATATAAAAATATGGAGTTAGACATAGAAAATTGAGTAAAATCAGATAAGTAAAAATGATGAAATATTCTATGATCAGGGCAAAATCCACCTAGAGAATCATAATATCGGGCAAAGCAGTTAGCTATATCTTGATCAATTGTAAATATTGTGTCATCAAAAATAATTTCTTTTTATTGTATTTTTTTGTTTGGTTTTTCTTACATTATAAGGTAATTTATTAATAGTTTTCCAGAATGACTTAACATCGGTAGTATTTTTAAAGATATTATTATAATACAATATTTCGTCCTGATGAATATTATAACGAATTTCATTAGTTGTTTTAACTTTGATTTAAGAATTAAACATCAGGGATCAGTTATAATTAATTCTTTATATTTTAAAAATATTTTCTTATTTTAAATTAATTAATTTACATGTATTACGAGATAATATATGAGAGAGAAATCACTTTCTATTTGAATGTGTTTTTTTTTTACAGCATTATTAACAGGCAAATATTTATTTATAAATATCTGCAAAATAGTAAAAAAGTAATCCATCTAGATTTCTTATTTTATATAAAAAATTCCAATATCAATACCTTTAATAAATTTACTGCATTTCTAGTAACCATAAATGCTGGAGGATCAGGTGCTCGAGCAAGGAAATCAGCAATAGGACTATTAGGAGGGGCAAGAAGTTTTGCCTGCAGACAGAGTTCATGAATTGGTACTCTAAGAATTTCAGGTTGTTGAAATGGCTGGAAACTATGAAAACGCTTCCTGCTATAAAGATGATAGCAGATACCAGGACGGCATCGTCCTGCTCTTCCTCTTCTTTGAATTACACTAGCTTGTGATGTCCAAACTGATTTTAATGTTGTTACACTTGAAAGTGCATCATATGATTTCTAAAATTAAAAATAATTAGATATAATTGTAATTATATTATAATATTTTCATAAAATAATAAAATACAAATGTTAAATACTTCTTTCACTTTTCCAGAATCAATGACAAACACTACATCATTAATTGTTATACTAGTTTCAGCAATATTTGTTGACAAAATCTAAAATAAAAAAATTTTTTTAGAAATATAAAAAATTTCAGAATGATCATATTTAATATTTTTTCAGTACAAAAACTAAATTTTCCATTAAACTTGCAGTGCCAAATTACTTTGAAAATAATATTTAAGAATCCTATATTTGTAAATATTTAGAAATATGAACATTTAAAATTATTATAGTCTGTTCCACTTTGAGATGGCAGTGATATCACGAGTGAAGCAGTTATAGTTCATCCACGAAAAGAAATATTGATCAAAATATTTTCATATATAAAGTTTCAAAGTCTCACTGCAATCGTAATGTGTATTTTTATCCTCGATATTATAAAAAAAATCTGAGGATAGAAAAAGATGAAATTAAAAAAATAAAAAATTTCATAATCAAGAATATTCATATTCAAGATTATTCTAAAAATAAGATGGTGTCTTGTTCTTACATGAAGAATGTGAGAGGAAAGATTCTTCATAGTCAAGCGAAGCAGATTATACTTAACATTTACGGCAGTTGATAGAAGAGAATCCAGATAAAACAACAATTTACATCATAGATTTGATAATGGAATTAACCAGATGTCAGTAAGGATTGTTTACAAAATCAAGAAGGAAATGAATGAAGGCACAGATCGACATCACACAAGTATTTGAAATAAAAAGTCATGAAAGATCGTTTAAGTCAATGGTTCTTAACCTTTTCAAAATCACGGAACATTTTTGAATGTAAAGAAAATTTGTGGAACACTATATCACTAAGATCATAAAACAAACAATAAAAATTTGCATGAATATGTATTTTATTAAAAATTATATATTAATAACAGTAAAAAAATCATTAATTAAAAAAAACATATATTCTTAAAAATTGTAAATAACTTTTAGAAAATGGAACATTTTTAAATCAAGTTTAATGCGATATCTGAGCTAATTGTCGTTTGCAGATTTGAACAATGTCAAATCTAATATGTGATAAAGTTACCTTCTTTTAAAATACCAGCTCTTATTGCAGTTGAGTCTATAGAAATTGTATAAAATATTTATTAAAAAACGTTTTCGATCTTTAAACAAGATCATCAGTTTTCTATTCTTAAACATTATAATGTTTAAGGATAGAGGATCTTGTTTAAAGATCGAAATGTTTTTTAAAATTTGCATGAATATGTATTTTATTAAAAATTATATATTAATAACAGTAAAAAAATCATTAATTAAAAAAAACATATATTCTTAAAAATTGTAAATAACTTTTAGAAAATGGAACATTTTTAAATCAAGTTTAATGCGATATCTGAGCTACTACTTTCATTTCTTCAACAATCTTTTAAGTCTTTTGTGTTTTTTAGTTATGTTCATTAATGTTGAAAAGCCTAGTCACACAAATATTTTTTAGAATAAAAGCTACCTTCATTTCTTCAACAATCTTCTAAGTCTTTTGTGTTTTTTAGTTATGTTCATTAATGTTGAAAAGCCTAGTCACACAAATATGATGTTGAAAACTGTAGCAAAATCTAAAGTGCTTTTGTGGGAAGCCTGCTTAAAATAGTCTATTCGAAAATGCAAATTGCGGAACACTTGTAACACGTTCATAGGACACCAGTGTTTTGGTTAAGAACCATTGATTTAAATAGATATGAAGATTTTACTAAATTTGCCATTCATATGAAACACACCACTATATTTCTGTATAAATGCCCCATCAACTTGTCTACTGATAGACTGATGCCAACAATGTCTTGTTGACAATATTATCAAGAACAATACTTTACACTTATTCCATCACATCGATATTCGTATGAAGTGTGTCATAATTCTATGTTAATTGAAAATTTTCAATAAACATTAAGTATAACCCTCATTGACCAAAACCACCCTTTTGATAAAAAATTAGTTAAATCATGTTAGATATTATTCTGTTAATTTTTCGACAGTTCATCACAATGCTGGGAGAATTAAAACAATTTCTAAGTATTAATAAAAATAAAACTATTTAAACGTATATAATCTCATTTTTATTATAACTTTTAACATGAGTGCATGAAAATTACTATTAATATTTTAACAAATAATAAAAAATGGAAAAACACTAATAAAATTAAAAATTTCTATAAAGTGTATTTAGAAGAATAACAGGGACATGAACACTTCACATTTATCAGCAAAACGTCTTAATTAATCTGTTTATGCACAAAAAAGTAAATAAATTATTGAAAATTGCTATTTATACTTTAATATCTAATGGTGGAAGGATACGCTATTGTGTGCTACACCACCAGACAATGTCAT
The DNA here is from genome assembly GCA_000484575.1 of Olivierus martensii. NCBI lineage: Eukaryota > Metazoa > Arthropoda > Arachnida > Scorpiones > Buthidae > Olivierus > Olivierus martensii. The sequence goes on from AYEL01088389.1 coordinate 67,947, forward strand.
TTCATGACGTCGTTGCTATTTCAAAGTGGAACAGACTATAGTTAAATTTACATTAGAGCTGTTATTATCTAGTGATTAATAATTGAATTATTAATATTTATTCATTTTAAAACATTATGAGTGCATCAGAAACCAAAATATTTAGGAAAATTTTACTTTTTTTTGTATTTTAGTATAGAATTCTATATTTGATTACTGCTGAATTAAATATATACACTAAAAGGCATTTCCAGAGATATAATGATATGATATGCAATCAAGGTAAGTGCCTACAGCATTAATTGAATGGTAGTGCATTGCCCTCATAGTAGTACTTTATAAAATTTTTATAGAGAGTGATAAAGACAAGTTTGTCTAGGAAACAAAAAATTCCTCTCTCTTTTCATATTTCATCTGATATAACATTAGCATTTCATTTATGATTTTAGAAATTTTAATCTTTTATATATTGATAAAAAAACATTATAAAAAAAATTTTCTAAAATTAGAATCTTTTATATTTTTCAATCTGTAAACTTTTATTGTCTATATTTTATTTCCATTTTTTTCTTACTGTTTTGTTGGATTTATATTTTTAATTAGAAATTTTACTGTCTATCAGTATTTATCTATCGTTGTTAAGTATGCAAAATTAATAAGTGAATAAAATTATTGCTAATAAAATAGTAAATTTTTGGAATTAGTTTTAATTAATTTCATAATAATACAATCATATCATCTATTCTCTCAATGGTAATCTTCATTCAGACAATGGAGAAAATGATACATATTTTCAATATAACAAATTTTTCAAGACTAATGTCATATACTTCCCATAAATAATTCCTTATTTGCTTCTAAATTAAATGATACTTGACCTTGACTCAAACAGTAATTTTTCCTACAGTTTATTTTGTGTGTAAATGTTTTCAAAATTAAATATAGTAACATTTTACAAAATAATTATTTTATAAAAAAATATGTAATTTTAGCATCTCTTTTGAAATATTTAATTTTGAATAAACTAACTTTTATTATGATATTTTATAACATATATTTTTAATATATACTTTCTTTTTAAAAATATGAAATTTGTAAAAAACAGTTTTTTATTTAAAAATGATAAATTATATAGATGCAGTTAAAATAATTTTAAGAATGATAATGACATTAATTTATTACAACAACAAGTAATATAAATTCATGGAATAAAAGAATCATCAGTGATCCTTAATTATAAGATATTAAAATGAAAAACCTACTATTTTTCTTACTCCTACAGGTGTAGATTTAAAAACACGTTTCTGATCTGAACTTTGTATATGTGAATGCAAAGTATAAACAATATATCTGAAAAAATTAAGTTAATTCATTAAAAAAATGCGATAAATAATTTCAAAATATAGTAATATCTTAACTTATGAATATTCCAGTTACATTTTTTTGAATTTGCATAAAAGATTATTTTATTTCAATTAAATTTATAAATCCATTTTTAGAGATTTAAACATCCAAAAATTGTTTTTCAATCAAATGTAATTGATATCTATTATTAGTTGTTTTTATTAATAGATTTTAATATTTATATTTTATATGTCTTCTCATTAATATTCTTGTATGAAGTAATTGGGATGCAAGGTATGAGTATGTGTCTCGTATAGCCTCTCCCATACAAATGTCAACCTCGCCTTCTCGAGCTGTAGCTACAATAAGCTAAACAGTGAACCCTGTTTTCACTATAAAGGTCTTAAGAATCCAAGCACAAGTAGCAGTGACTAAAATACATTTTTTATTCAACTAGTAAAAACGTCTTCCTAGTTGAATAAAAAATGTATTTTAGTCACTGCTACTTGTGCTTGGATTCTTAAGCCCTTTATAGGATTGATAATAAGCAGTTTTATCTTTATTAGCAAATTCCTGTTTTCACTGAAGAGGCTCTGACAATCGAGCAATTCCCAGGAAAAGGAATCCTCTCCACCAAGTGCCAATGGCTTCTTGAAGGTGGAAGAGCATGTGAAGGCTATAGGCACCCTATTGCCCTAGGGAGGAGAAATCATCCTGAAAGGCGAAGGAATCAAAATAGTCAACAGCGTTAGGATGCAGAAGGCAATGGGAAACCACTGCATTAAAGATCCATTGGATATCCCAATTACAAATTATCATGGTTAGAAATACTGAAAATTTGGCACTTAGTCCCTGGCAGGTCTTAACAGACCAGAGGGTGTGAAGAATCTCCAGGTTAACTAAATTGAAGTAGGGAACTTGGAATGTCAGATTTATTTATGAAGCAGGTAAAATTCATAATACTGTATAATCCAGGAAATATGGCAGCTAGACATGAAAATAATGGAATTAAATGAGTCAAGATGGCCGAATATTGGAGAAATGACAATTAACCAGGTAAAGATTTACTATTCAGCAACACATACCATTGGAATGGAGTAGCAATACTTGTCGACAAAAGCATATGCCAATTCGTAGTCAGCTTTATTCCTATCTCAGATAGAGTTATAATGTTACAACTAAAGGCAACCCGGAACCTAATTAACATTGTACAAGTTTATGCCCCTACTATTAACAAGAACGAAGAAGAAATCAAGAAATTCTATGCTGAAGTCCAACAAGAGCTTGAGATCACCAAATCGAGAGATGCCACAATTGTAACAGGAGATTTCAACGCAAAAATTAGTAAAGGAAGTAAAGGTGATATATACTCACAAGAATAAAATCAGCACTATCTGCAGTAAAGTATTCTACTAATCTACTTTTATACACTTAAAAACACAAACGTTTTTGGTGCTATCGCACCCTCTTCAGGTATACACACTTAAACCTAATCCAATCAAGAGATTACTACAATATCTATACAATTAAGAACATAAACGTATCAAGCATTCCAAAATTCGAATGTTCTTAAATTTCAAAAAATCTTTTTTTAAAAGTTCAGAATAATATTCTATCATTACATAATATATTTTATCTTATGCTACAAATTAAACCAAACAAACATATTCTTAAAATACATAAATCAGTTCATTAATCATCTTTCGCTTTGATTTTAATGTCCTACGTTTGTTCCTTCCTTATTTTTTTATAAAAACATATCTCCACGCCAGAGAGGGCTCCCAGTTTATTCTGTCATTAATTAATTTTTCATTTTCCGTCCTTTTTAGTATTTCTAGTGATTCTGCTCTCACTGGCTGTGTACCTGTCTTGATTGGCTTCACTTGCTTCACCTCATCCCATTTTATTTTAATATCTTTATTATATGCTTCTGTAGCTAAATACATTGTTAGTTTTGCTTGTTCAATATCTTTCTTGTGCTCTATTAGATGTTTTGCTATTGTTCTATTCGTCACACCTATGTACGAGTATTCCTCCCTTGTTTGCATATCCTTTACCAGTATTTTATATACCCCTCTACTTTTTTCATGCTTTAATGGATCCTTCTCATTGCATAACATGTTAAATAATGTTGGGTTTCTCCTTGCTGTTAATTTCGTCTTATTTTTCCTCTCTATCTTCCTCATAATATTCATGTTTTTTAGATGTAAAGATACTGGTATGTAGTTGTGTCTGACTTCCTCTTGTCTCTCCTTCTTCATACTTATCATCACTTGCTTGTAAGTCTGCATTAAAAATGATTTATTATAACCATGCTGTTTCCCTATACTTACTATATAGTTGAACTCCTTCAAATCCTCCTCTGTACTGTTATAAGCTAACGCCCTTCTAAAAAACTTCTGAATGCTACTTTCTTATAATTCATTGGGTCGTTTGACCATTTCGGTATTAATACTGGTTGATGTGTTGGCTTACGACATACGTTAGTTTTCATTCTTCTTTCCTGCTTTTCAATTTGTAGATCTAAGAAATGTATGCTATCTTCATTCATTTGTTTTTTTTTTTTAGTTTAAGCCCATAGTTTTCCAACGTAAATTCCTCCGTTATTTCATTTATCTTTTGCTCATCTTTCTGCAGTATTAATATATCGTCTATGTATGTATGTATATTTATATATCTTACATATAATAACATATTTGGTTGGAATTTATTAAGTTTCTGCTTTTCTATTTCTCTCAGTATTATTTCAGCTAATGTACCTGCAATCCGGCTCCCTATCGGTACCCCTCGTACTTGTTTAAATATTTTTCCTTGGAAAATAAAATAGGAATTATAGCATATTAAATATGCAATCTCCCTTAGCAGCTTTGCATCAGTTATTTCATTTATCTTTTGCTCATCTTTCTGCAGTATTAATATATCGTCTATGTATGTATGTATATTTATATATCTTACATATAATAACATATTTGGTTGGAATTTATTAAGTTTCTGCTTTTCTATTTCTCTCAGTATTATTTCAGCTAATGTACCTGCAATCCGGCTCCCTATCGGTACCCCTCGTACTTGTTTAAATATTTTTCCTTGGAAAATAAAATAGGAATTATAGCATATTAAATATGCAATCTCCCTTAGCAGCTTTGCATCAGTTTGTTCTTGTGGGATATTCTCCAATAGAAAACGATAGAAGTACAGACATACTGGTTCTAATTGCAAAGAGGGGTACAGTGCCTCAAAATCATACATGGTCATCATTTTAACATCTGCCGCTTGCAAATCTTTCACTTTATTTAAAACTGTTGTCGTGATTTTGGTTGATCTATCCGATTCGCCTAATATTCCATTACACCAGTCCGCTATTGTCTTCTCTAAGCTATAAGTCGGTGCTAGTCTTTTCTCGACTATTGGCCTATATTTTATAGGCGACTTCTTGGAAAATAAAATAGGAATTATAGCATATTAAATATGCGATCTCCCTTAGCAGCTTTGCATCAGTTTGTTCTTGTGGGATATTCTCCAATAGAAAACGATAGAAGTACAGACATACTGGTTCTAATTGCAAAGAGGGGTACAGTGCCTCAAAATCATACATGGTCATCATTTTAACATCTGCCGCTTGCAAATCTTTCACTTTATTTAAAACTGTTGTCGTGATTTTGGTTGATCTATCCGATTCGCCTAATATTCCATTACACCAGTCCGCTATTGTCTTCTCTAAGCTATAAGTCGGTGCTAGTCTTTTCTCGACTATTGGCCTATATTTTATAGGCGACTTGTGTACTTTAATGTAAGCAAATAACCTTGGACAGCCTGGTGTTTCCTGCTTTCTGACTTTCCAGCATTGTAGGAAATTCTGACTTCTTATAATTCTATTCACCACATTATCTAGCTGCATAGTTGGGTCTTTGCTAATCTCTATCACTTCCGATTCTCTTATGTATTCATTAAGGAATATATATTCCTTAATGAATACATAAGAGAATCCGAGATGTGTTATAGCCATTCAAATTCCTCCTGAAAAGAATGTTGACACACTGCAGTAATGATGAACTTAGATTAATTGAATTTAATAAAATAGTACACCAAGCACAGACACATGGCTATAACACATCCTTTATTCACCACATTTACAACAGTATACAATGTCACACAACGGTTACAAACATCTATAGCATTATTGACAATGATACACATCCGCCAGCCAAAGAAATGAGTGCAACATATATAACATCTGTAAACTACGATAGTACATTGGAACCAATTAGAAAAGCTTTGAATATGCATAATATAAAACTTCCATACAAAAGGACTACAACTTTTGATATAAATAAAACCAATAAACTGATACTGCAACCGGAAATGAAAGCTGGGGTTTATATCATTCCGCTATATAACAATGACACAAACAGACAAGAAGTCTACATAGGTAGTACTATACGATCGCTTAAAATTAGAATATTAGAACATAAAAAGGATATAGAAAAAGGTGAATTTAAAACTGCACTTGTGAAAGCATTTTATAATTATAATATCGACATCTGATGGAATGAAGCAAAAATAGTGCGAATGGTAAAAAATGTGCGTGAAATTAAATGGGCAGAAACACTAGAGATTATACATTATTCAAGAAAAATACATGTAATAAATGATAACACTCCTGAGATAATCCCAGCACCATGATTTTCCACCGCCCAATAATAATAAATTAAATCAGTGGTGGCCAACCTTTTTGGGAAGAGAGCCACTATCTGAAAAAAAAAAAATTATGCGTGCCGGTAATTAATTTAACAAGCTAATGTATAACTTGCACTTTACCAGATAAGTTTACAAGTTCTATTGGAAAAATTAATTTAAAAATAATACAATATGAATGATATTTCATAGTTAAGTCAAAACAGAAATTAGGAAAATATGCTCCAATTCCAAGTTCTATTTGGAGAAAGTTGAATTTATGCAAATAAGAATTGGAAAAATGACATTTGAGCAAACAGATCTAATCATTGAAAATACAATTCACTTTTTATCCAAAGTCCAAATATTATAAATTAACGTGTGTCTTTATTATAAAATATTTCATTATATATTTATATTATATAATAATAATTAAATAATAATTATAAAAAAATTAAATGTATCAGAAAAAAAATTTTATTAAAATTAGAAAATAAATAGTTTCAAGAACAAGAGGCATTAATCAGATTGCAGTAAACTATAAACAATTTTAAAATACAGTGGTACTTTGGTTAACGATGGTAATCTGTTCCAGGATTATTGTCATTAACCAAACAGTCATTATCCAAGGCGCAATTTCCCATAGGATTTAATTGAAAATTGATTAATTCGTTCTGACTCCTTCCCACAACCATAGTATTAAAAATGCAGATAAAACTCATTAAAAATGTCCTAAAAATATGGAAAGTATCATTTATTTATTATATTTGCTACAAAAAAATTAACATTAATAAAATGAATTGTTTATGAAAACAGTTTTTAATTATCAATCTTCACCAGACAGACAATTGGGCTCACTTCAGAGATTTTTGACAAATGAACCCGTAAACACTGATTAGCAGCTTACAGATTCAACGATTATTATACAGATAAGATCTGATTTTGCCTTTTGATGGCGAACGAACAGTGACACGCACTCAACGATTTATTGTCTATATGAACAGCAGGATCTTGGACAGATATTTTTTTTTTCTTCTAATGGAAACAGAAACTGCGACATCACACCACTTGCAGGTATCAAGTAATATATAACACAAACAGAATTAATATTTATAACACAATATAATCAGACTGTTTGCAGAATTTAAAATAATAATCGTCTAGAAATCATCTTTAAGAAACTAAAAACTGGTGAACTGTTGCACGTTTATTTTTCATTAATTAAATAATTTGTTTTCATTACTATATGTTAACATTTACTTAAATATATTTTTATATGGTTATAATTTTACTAATTTTAATAATGATATTGTCGGATTTGAATCGAACGTGATAAAAAAAAAATAACGATTAACAACTGAGCTAACAAATCACGTGATGCAATGACAAGGTATTTTACAGAGCTCTGTTTTGTCAAAGTTCACATAATCAGGAGTCGTTAACCAAAGCCTGCATCGTTAACCAACGACAGCCTTTTTCTTTCAAAAACTCGTCATTAACCAAAGCCGTCGTTAACCAAGGTTCTTACAGCCAATCATCGTTAACCAAGGTACCACTGTATTACGAAAAGAAAAATGTTTCAAATTGAAAGAACTATAGTTCAAAGTGACAGAGTAAGCTGCTAGACTGTATCAAACTTTAGTTCAAAGTGGCAGTGAATGAGTCAATCTTTTATATGGAATTTAAATTAATTATCAAATATTGTGCTTGATATGCTATTTATATCCTTACAACTTAATTTATTCAAACAGAAAGGTAAACTTTTTATTGTACAATATGATGCTATAAATTTTTAAGCAACTTAATATATTTTATTTCTGATTATTTTGAATTATTTCAAAGTTTTATCTTTATTTGCCATAGAACACACCTTAAAAGAACTCCTAACTTTTATGTATTATTTATAATTTCTAAATACTTAAAAAATCTTGTTCTGAAGTAAATGCAAGAGATGATTAAAGGGTGTCCTCTATTTTCTGGTAATGATCTGCCAACTTGCAGAATATTTTCTCTCTTTTTTCGTGATTTTCTATATTTTTTTCAAGTCATTCATTCTTCAAAGGATTATTCACTAAGTATGCCCTCTATTTTTTTGCAGGCATACTTAGTGAATAATCCTTTGAAGAATGCCCTCTATTTACTATCTAATTATCTTACAATTTTTTTGCATCCTTCTGGTTTTGTACAACTGTAAACTAATTATTCAAAAATAGCTTAAGACTGCAGAAGTTAAAAAGTATTTGACTAACATTTTCAATCTTCTTCAGGGACAGCATCAAGTCTAAAACAAACAAATCTAAATTTACAAACAAAGGATGATCAGGATATTGTAAACTAGAGATAAGAATAACCTTTGAAATTTGAATGTTTGTTCTTTTTAAGTGGTTGCAGCTAAAGATTAAAACAGATAGACAGAACAGATGGTACTCTTATAAACCTATTTTTACTTCAGAAAATAAGCTAAAATATAAATATATAAATTAATATTTAATTAAAATTCTAATATTATTTATTATGTAATGCATTACTGATTTACATGTTTTTGAGTTTCCAGTTTCAGAAATAATTGGATGCATAAATCTTTTTATTTGTGCTTAATTTCTAGAAATAAACACAAACAGTACTGTGATTATTTCTAGTTTTATTATTTCCAGAAATGTTTGTGACTCTTTTTGTAGGCCTACTTCAATTGCTTACAATATCAAAGAGATTAGTGTTGTAAACAATAGAATCTACAATAGGGTCAAAAATATTCCTAGAAATAATATAGCTTTCTCTGTTTTTATATTTTAGTGACAAAATGAGTTTGAATTTAATTTTTTGCAATATTATCACTTATAATCTTAAATTTTCATATTTATGCTTATAGTACACTTATTAATTTTGGTTAGCAATTCTTTTATTAATTTGCATGTATATATATATATCAAATTTTGATGTTTTTTGGAATTAAGTGATTTTTAATTTACATAGAATTTTTCAAAATGAACTGACCACATAAATAAGTGACCTATGTATTTAATTCTAATGACAGTTAAAAATGAACTTAAAGCATAATACAATAAATAATATTAAACTCTTGGGTTCCACTGCTCATAAAATAACACAGTATAATACAACAAGCAGTTTATGAAGAAAGATAATTTATTATTAATAAGTACACAATTACTAATAATAAATTAGCTTCCTGCTTAAAGTGCTTCTTGTATTATATATAATACAATAAATAGCTGTACTGCATGAATAAACTTCCACTTATATATAATTCGTATATCTATAAATAAGCCTTATTCGAAGTGTAAAAAGATAATTTTATTATAGAAGTACTTTTAACTTCAATAAGTCATCATCAGCTATACACAAAAACAATTAGAATACATCATTTTGGAATACATTGTATTCCAAAACAATGTATTCTAATTGCTTTTGTGTATAGCTGATGATGACTTATTCAAGTCAAAAGTACTTCTATAATAAAATTAGCTGTACATTATATTTTGTTAATAAAATATAACTAATATTATTTTAATTCTAAACTGAGAATTTAATATTATATTAGATTCTCAACTTACGAGGAGGGACCCAAAAATAACCAGAATTTCCTGATAAAAAGCATGGACTTTATTTTTTTTTTAATACAATTTTTTTTCAAATACAACTTTAATCACCTTCAAAGTACTCTCCATTAGTACTAATGCACTTGTCCAAACATTCATTCCATTGTTGGAAGCACTTGCAAATTCAGTCTCTTTGATATCTGCTAGTGCCGTCATGACATTGCATTTGACTTTATCGACATTGGCAAAACGCTTGCCTTTCAAGTCCCTTTCCATCTGACGGAACAGGAAGAAGTCCGTGGGAGCCAAATCTAGCGAATACGGCACATGGGTCAAGGTAGTCGTCTATGTTGAGGCCAAAAACTGGCAAACACTGAAAACCATGTGCATGAGAGTGTTATCATGATGCAGGAACCACTTACCGGAATTCCACAAGGCTGGACGTTTTTATGCCACATTTCTGTGCAGCTGTTTCAACACCTCCAAATAGAATTGTTGGTTGACGGTCTGGTTTTGAGGGACGAATTCTGAGTGTACGATCCTTTTGATTTCAAAAAAACAAATCAGCATCGTCTTCAAATTCGATTTAACCTGAGGAGCTTTTTTTGGATGAGGCAAGTCAGGTGACTTCCACTGACTTGACTATTGTTTACTTTCAGGATCGTACCCATAGTACCATGACTCGTCGCCTGTGATGATTTTGTTGAAAAACTGGATCACTTGTGACTGCGTCCTTCATTGCACGACAGGCTTACATGTGATGATCGTACTACAAGTACACAATGTGCAGGAGTACAATTCTGGTTATTTTTGGGTCCCCCCTCATATATTTAAAAATATATACAAGCAGTTCCAGAAAGAACCAAAATTGTCTACTTTCTAAGGTGTCATTTATATTTTGTTTATTTAGCATTTGGAATTCATTGGTCCACTGAAACTGGACATATAAAAATATGTCCAGTTTTAATGTTGATTTAATTAGCATAGATGTCTTGATAACATCATCATTATATTATCAAGATCGGTATTGTTACATCATCACGATGTCATAAATTAGCATGTTTGATGATATCCATTATTATGTCATGATGATGTCACAGTTCAAATATGACATCATTCAAATCAGGTAAGCCATATGTTACTCTTCACTGCTAACATAGCACCATCTATTGATGGTAATATAAATAACATTTTAGAATGTAGACAATTTTAATTCTTTCCAAAACTGCTTATTTATATTTTTAAACAATCTTATAGGAATAAAGACTGCAGCATCAAGATGTTCTTTAATGGCAGAACATCACTACTGAATTTCATGAAAATCTGCTAATTAGTTCAAGTTATTAGTGGGGACACACAGACAACAGACATGGACCCAATCTTATAAACTTCCATTTCTTTTGGAAAGTAGGCTAAAAATATTAGTGCGATAAAAATTAATTTAAAGAGCAAAAAGTTTTTTACCTTTTTATACTGATCTTGAAGAACTTTGTCTGTTTTTGATGGAATTTCATTAACAGTTATTTGTGTGTTATTCTTTGGAGAGAGATTTTCAGGAGAATTTCTATAAATAAATTTTATCCTATAATTATAATTTTTTATTTTAAAAATAAAAATTTGCAATTAATATATGAAAGAAAGAATTTAATAATTAATAACACTAGATAAAGTTATTAAATGATATAAGCTATGTTTTTATAGTGAAAAAGATAAACTTCCAATCAATCTGTAAAGAATTAAAACTTTAAGAAGCATTTCTTATATTCAATTAATGATAATCTTAATAAGCAATAGTTTAGTTTTATTGCTAACTGGTCTCTTGCTACCTAGTTAACATTATTAATTGAAGTTCTGTTATATTAATATAAGAATTTATCTTAGTCTAGGTTTAATAAATTCTTCTCTATTATATTACAAATTATAATAATAATAACATAAAGTTAAATTAGTAAACTTAGTTTTTTTTCAAGTATAACAGTTAATCAAATAAAAATAATTAATTAATTATTATTTTTATTTAATTAAAAATTTGGTTATGAAAAAAATTTGATTAGATTCAAGATAAATCAGGAACATTTAAATAATTCAGCATTTCATAAACAGATAAAACAAGATTATTTTAATCAATTTCTCTCTTTCTCTGGATGATGATCCAATTTAAGAACTCCATCTATTGGTTGGTGGTTTCAATGTAAAGACACAAGGACTTCATGGACTGAAATGCACCAAATAAATTCTAAAATTCTAAAAAGCAATAATTAAATGTTAAAGGTAAAAAAGAATAAAACAAATATCAGAAAAACAATAATGCTATCATCAAGATACAAACATAAAAAAATAATTTTTAAAAATGAAATAAGACTACAATACAATATAACAATACTGTAAAAGGAATAAATATATAAAATTAATAATACGATCTCAAAACAAGTAATAATAAATGCAAATAATGGTGAAGAAAACTATATAAAATAATAACTAAACAAACACTAAATAACCTAAACCATAATATCTTATAAAAAAAAGCAAAAAGACATGAACTATAGTATTAAAAACCTTTTCACAAAAAATCAGTTAAAATCAGAATAGTTAAAATGCTGTACATACATAACTATTAAACAAATTCTAAGCACATATAAGCAGTCCAGTACTTTTTTAACATAACCATTTAATCTGAGTTAGGCTTCTATGCCATCATCAGCTGATGATGGTGTAGAAGCCGAAAACATTACTCAGATTAAATGGTTATGTTAAAAAAGTACTGTCTGCTTATACGTGCTTAGAATTTGTTTAATAGTTATTTAAACACCAAAGAGAGCAGTTAAATTTTTAATTTTTAGTTTTATTTTACTGTACATACAATGCAATAAAATAAGGGCATTCTATTAAAATGTGTTTGATAGTCAGTACACAATACTAACAATCAAAAACATATTGGTCTTCACTCATAAGAAGATATCTATGAATGAAAGCTGTACTCTATGTGCCAGCTGTGCAAAATGTGAAGTTTTTGAGGCTGAATTCCTCTCTACAATTCCTGCATTAGTCAGATTCTTAAAGTTTGCCAACCGATTTGTTCTCATAAAGATTATTATTAAATTGATCATCCCCATATAATGCAATAGTTGCAATACCCTATATCTGGGTTCTGGTGATGAGTTTTAAGTCAGAAAAAAAAAAAAAACAGAAAAAGAATATGAATGATATGAAAGATCAATTTGGCACATGTCAACTAGTTCATTCTCTTTGATACCTACATTATCTGGAACTAAACAAAATAGTAAATCTTCTTGATAGAAGCTTTTGAACCTAAGAAATAACACCAAGCACTTTAAGCAGGACAAACACACTAGTTTATTATTAGATATATATAATGTATACTACATATACTAATAATATTAGTATATGTAATATACATTATATATATCTAATAACAAACTAGTGTGTTTGTCCTGCTTAAAGTGCTTGGTGTTATTTCTTACGTTAATAGAAGCAGCAGAACTCGGTTGTTTACACTTATAGCTTTTGAACCTTTACAAAAAATTAGATGATGGAAAAAATTCAAAGAAATCAAAAAACTGGACTCATTGAATTGGAATAGATTATGTTTTGATAATGGATTTTGTCCTTGTGTGTTTCAATACCAGTTAGATCTCTATAGTGAATATGGAGACCAATATTTTAATGCAAGCTTTTAATAATATTTTTTCGTCATGGACTCTAGCAGGTTCTAATTGATCATTGGATTTAGAACCATCTATGAAAATAGACTCAAAATTCATGTTCAGATGGACTATAATCAGCAAAGAATTGTCAAATAGAGATGAAATCTAAGATTCACTGGAATGGAAGAGATGATTCCAAACAAAGAGATGTCCAAACAATTGTGTATTCCAAAATGCAAATACACAATTTTTTGGACTGATAAAAGACAATACAATCAAAACAAACTAAACAAATCTTGTATTCTCATTATTGTGTATTCCAAAATGCAAATACACAATTGTTTGGACTGATAAAAGACAATACAATCAAAACAAACTAAACAAATCTTGTATTCTCATTCCAAATGTTAGAATGCAAAAAGATTGAACAGAAAAGAATAGAGAAAATATGGAATCAAAAATATCTGAAACAATCCATGAAAAATTGTTCAGGAAAAACTGAAGTTTGGTGTAACAATAGAGAGAGTTTTTTCTGTATAAAACATGGAAGCTTAAATGTTTCTACATACAGACTCTGGAAAGATGATATATGGAATGATAAAATTTAAAGATTATACTGCAGAATTTTAAAAATGTATATGTGAATAATATTAAAGAATATAAATTAACAATACAGTGGTGCCTCGCAATTCGTCAGTAATCCAACGCCGAACTAACATCGAATTGAGAAACTGTCGAATTGCAGGACAATATTTTCCATATAAGACTATGTAAAATAGATTGTCGACTTGCGGGACAATATTTCCCATATAAGATTATGTAAAATAGATTAATTCGTTGTTGGACCCCCATCTCACTCCCCTAACTAGTGAGTGAGAGAGATACAATATATTATTTATCATCCCACTCCTCTAACTAACGAGTGAGGTGAGAGAGACACACTATATTATTTACTTTATTACATGTATTTTACTATTGTATAACATACTAAATTACAAAATACACTATTTTATACCACACATAATTTATTAGCCCTTAGATGTTGGAATGAAGTCTTCCAGCAGACCACACAATTTATTAGCCCTTGGATGTTGGAATGATTTCCAGCAGACATCCTAGGATCCATAATCTTCTCTCTCTGTTCCAAAACATTGTGACAGTTGTCCTAGAAATGCTATACTCGAAAATACAAACAAATTCAAAATAAAAGAAGGACTATATCTTAAAAATTAGTTTAATAATAACAAATTCGAGAAAAAATATCATCTAATCATCACATATTCAGAATGGTTCAAAGACTGAAGTCTGGGAACATTCATTCTTAACAGATGCACAGTGCAATATTAAATTTAAATAGGATTTACACATCTAACAGCTCATTTAGAATGATGATTTTTTATTGGAATTATAAAATCCAGTAACTTAAAATAAAGAAAACCAATAAATCAATTTGATAAAAATTTTTGTAAATCTGAGAGAACCAAAGCCCAGTGATCTTTGAATGCCATTGATTGCCTATAAATGTATAGTCTTTAATATATGTTGTCTTGATATTTATTGGCTTCATAATTATAAACATATGTTCTCACTAGAATCCTTTTCTTATCATTTTTCTATTCTCTATAATAAAATTAATGATAAATGTTAATTTTATGTGATCCTAAAAATTGAGGTTGTAGGTCATTATTTGAGTTAAATATTAAAGTAATAAATGATTTCAAAAGTTTAAGCCAGTTTTCAATCTTTTTGAATATTGCACACACATTATAAAATGATAATTTTGTGGATGCCTGTCAAAATTAAAAACAGAGTGTGGAGTTATAATTCTATTTTTATTTTAAATTTTGTTTCAGATGCAATTATATCAGAGAAAAATATATATAATTAAGAAGGAAATAGTGTGACACAACATTAAAACAATGATATTTTATATTCATACATTTTTCATTATATTCAAGAGTATTGTATTTAAGTTTTAACAAATATATATTTTAATTTAAATAATTCACTTTGTTTTAATTCTAGTATGAAAATTGTAAATTTTGATATTTCAGGAGAAGCAGAAAATATTCTTCAGTTTGAAAATGAATTAGTGGGTCTTCCTCAAGGAATTCCTAATTTTGTAACTATTGAAAAAGCAAGAGAACATATGCATGAAGAAGACAATTTGAAGAAAGCACATGATATATTCCTCTAGTACAAATTATTACAGAGTTATTGGTGGTAAACATCACTGCCACATCAGGAAAATACACAAAACATGTTTTGTGATTTTAAAATACTTTTTAAAAAGTATATTTATCTTGTCATAGATAATTAATACAATATATCAAAACTACAAGATATATGAAATAATATCCATGATATACATGTACAGTTTAATTTATAAATTTCATATTAAGAAGAAAATGTTAAAGTAAAAAATCAAGGCTAGAGAAACATTTTTTTCTTTTACAAAAAGTAAATTTTATTTATATAATTATAAAATAATTAAATTTTAATTATTTTCAAAATTTTGAATGTTGTATTTTAATAGCCTTTTTAAGGCAAAGTACAATAGTCATAAATTCTTAAGTACAAATTTAAGAATTGTTCAGAAATAAAAATTTTTATTTTCGTTAAAGAATATGCTATTTCTAATAAGAAAAAACAAAGAAGTAATTATGGAAAAAATTATACTGCATATTAAAAATTTCAATTAGTTTAAATTGAACATTTTCTTTTAAATAAAGCAATAAACCTATATATAATATTCATAAAATATATTTAATTATTAATTTGAATGCAGTTTTCTAATAATCAAAGATAATTAATTTCAGTTCCAAATTTACATTTTAATAATCTTTAGACATTATATTATAATGGATGAAATAATTTTCTATAAATTTTGACTTTAAAATATATTTTAATCATTTAAAACTGAAAACTGGACTTTTTCAGTAATAATTATTTAAACTACAGAAATTATTCCTTCTTTGTGTGCATATTTTAAAATCAAATATTTAAACAAAACAAAACAAACGATATATTTCACATTATTATTTCAATAAGTTAACAACTGAAAATTATACAATTTATTTATTTTTTGTTAATTTATTTTGTACATAAAAATGATAATTTTTTTTTTCTAAATAGTGATTTAAATTAAAATTTAATAATTGGCCGAGTGAGAAATATTGCAACACTTAATGGAAATAATAAATTTTTAATAATGGTGATTATTAAGGAATAGATAAATATCTACTTTCAATATTCAAATAGATATTTACTTTTCCTTCAATATATTGCAACACTTAATGGAAATAATAAATTTTTAATAATGGTGATCATTAAGGAATAGATAAATATCTACTTTCAATATTCAAATAGATATTTACTTTTCCTTCAATCAGCAGTAATCTTAACTTTTACTTGATATTCTAAATTTATTATTTATTAAAAAAAGTTTTTTAATTTTCATTTTTCCTATTAAAACTTTAAATGAATCCTTTAATAAACTGATTTTTAATGAATATTGTAAATATTATCCTTTTAAAATAATTAAACATTATATTTACTTTATTTTATAAAAAAAATTTTTATGCAGTTATTAAAACAAGCACTTTAATAGTAATTTACAACTAATAAATACAAAGCTAACTAATAATAATAATTAATTTTTATTATTACTAATAATAATTAATAATAATAATAATTATTATTATTATTTATTTATTTATAATTAACTGCTAATAAATTGTTTTCCTGCTTAAAGTGCTTGTTTTAATAACTGTCATTATATAACCAATAATCTTGAAAGTTTGAAAGTTTTTTGGTCAGTGATTTACATATACAAATTTTATTTACCAATCTTTCTAGAAAAAATATAAATTTATATATAAATGTAATTTTAGATATAATAGTTTATATGAATATCAAAATACTGTGTTCGAAATTTGTGCCTTTTTATATATAAAATAAATATATTGAAATATTCTTATTCTGATATACAAATTTTTTAGATAAAAAAATGGAATACTTTTGATTAAACGATAATTAATAAAGTGATGCACTCTGACTTGCTCGGCCTTTAACTTTAGATTTTAATGTTAGTATTACAAGAACTAAATATATGTCATTTTTCTTAGATTCTGTTAACTGTTAAATAACATAAACTATATGGTTTATGCTATATTTTTGTTGTTATATATATTTTTATGAATATAACTATAGTCTGTATACTTAAGAGTTTCCCCTTCATTTTCAACCAATGAGAAGAGATTATTTCTCAAATAGTCTTGTTAGTGAAAGATACGGTAAATTTCATTTTTTTGGTTTATGATGGAGTATTTGAGTTTGGAATATAGAAAATCAATTTATTGCCAAGAAGAGAGATTAATTAAAATGTTCATGAATATTTAAAAAAGACTTCATATAATATTGTTTCATATACTAAAAACTTGATAATATTTATATATCTACAATATATTTGTAATTCATATAATGAAAATGATTTAATAAAATTAAAATATTATTTTAAATCAATATTAAATGAAATAAACATTCGAATAAAAGTAAAATAAAATTAAAATATTATTTTAAATTAATATTACATGAAATAAACATTTGAATAAAAGCAAATCAATCAACTATCAGCTTTTAAAAATAATTATTTTGATTGTATTATAAATATTTAAAAATTAACCTGACCAGAATGGGATGATGGATGACACCTTAAATGCATAAAAATATTACATGATGGTAGAAACTATTATAAAAGATTAATGAAGATTAATAGACATTTGATTCCCCTCTTTAGGTTCTTTAATTATGGAAAAATTTGTTATATTTCTAGTCAAATAAAATTAAAATTTTCTTTTAAATGATTTCCACAATAGCACTGAATTATATAAATTATCCTTATTTCAATAGGTAATTAAATCCATTAAGTCTACTGTGAATACTAACTGACTGGCCATTCTATTTTGTTCAAACTTTCTGTTAATTGCTAGTAAACATCATTAAAATAGGAAAAACTAATTGATATTTCTGTTGTCATTATTTTATTGGTTTAACGACTATGACATCATAAGTAATGATATTTTCAAGGGGAAAACTCTTAGTACACAAATTATACAAATGTCAACAGATATGAAAAATATATGTTATTATTTTTAGATGAAAATGTAATATATTATATCAGTTTACTATTTTTAAATAATGCTATAGATTTTAACTATATAATAGTAAAATATAAATCTCAATAAAAACTAGTTTTTGAGTTATAAAAACATATTAAACTGCTTTTAGAAAATTATTTCAAATTTATGATTGCTTATTGTTCAGATTTACTAGTAAAAATTTAAAATTATTTGAATTTAAGCCAGACATTAGTTTGAAAGTGGCTTTTTTTTTAATTATAATGTAGTTTATAATTTTATTCACATAAAGAGAATTTTCTTTATTATAAAATATATATGAGAGCATTTATTCCAAAATAAATATTGCAATTATATATATTTTATTTATGATTTATTTTGTTTATATAGAAACTAATTAGAATTTTTTTCTCAGAAAATTTCTAAAAAATCTAGGATTGCAACTATTTATAAATAATATAAATACGGATTGTTCCACTTAAGTCTTATTATTATAAACTTATCAAATGATCAGTAATTCACAAACACCAAGTAAATTTGTTCTTGTGAATTATTAATCAATTCATATTTATATTTGAATTTATAATATATATTACATAAGATTAAAAATATGCAATACAGTATTATATTTTCGTTATAAAATCTAAAATAAATAAGCCATTTAATGTTTCTATAAATTAAAAAAGTTTTTAAAAATTAATGGCTTTTTCTTTCTTGATTATTCGATGGTCAATATTATTTCATTTCAGATAAGAATCATGTCAAAAAGTAAAAAAATTGTTGAATGTAAAGGAAAAAATTTATCTTTACATTATTTTAAATTTGAGAATTTTTCTCACTTTAGATGTATTAAATAAAAAAATGTTAACTACAAATCTCAGATCATGTTTATACTAATAGAATTAGTCAATAGAATTTATAGAAATAGAAAAATTTTTTATCTAATGCAACAATTTTCAGCATACCTATTATACTATTCTATTACATTATTTTCTTCTGTGATTAAACATAATTTTTATAATAAGCAAATAATAATGTAAATAGTAATTCATTAGAGCAATAGTTGAAGAAAGTTTTCATATTTATTAAAAATTCCACCAAAAACTTTGTATTTAATATAATCTTTATTTTTTAGCATTATCGTATAACTTAGTGCCTTGAATTTTTTTAAAACATTGTATAAATATTCTTGATTTTTTCATTAGAATGAAAAGCATATTTAATCATATAAATACAATATAATAAAAAGGTTTCAAATCTAAATAATTGTTAACTTTTATAGTTTGTTAAAATGCAATTAAAAAAAAACTGGAAAATTTAGCAATGAGACTATTCCAGGAAAGAGAAAAAAATCATAAGTTATTTTAGAAATTGATATGAATACAAAGTTTGAGTTGCATTGAAAGAACAACAGGAGCTTATATAATGGTCTGTTATTTGTAGTACAAGCTACAACGAATATGTGTATGTATATATATTTTTTCAGTAATATTATTGCTATATGAAAGCTATTCTCCAGATTTTAAATATCAAACTTTGAATTAGAGCAATGCCTGGATATTCTATTTATAGAATTTGTATTATAGAAATGAAAATGCCATCTATGTGAAATATAAGCATATTATTAGTTAAATATTGGCAAACACGATCAACATGATTCAAGAACAAATAAATATCGAAATATGAAGCCTTTAAATCACAGTTTCAAGACCATATGAAAACGATTTAGAATGTGCTAAATAAAGAAGTGTATTAAAATAAGCTTATTGAAAAATATCTTTACTTTAGTTAAATTACTTATTAACAAATACAACAGCTAAGCAATTTCAGAAATACTGATTTTGTAGAGTTTCATATATATACATTGTTTACAAATATATTATTGTATCTGTTGTATATGAACTATTTTTAGAGGAATATTTTTGTTTTTGAAATAGTTTCAGTACTGTGTTCACTATTATATTTTTATTTCTACAACTGTATTATAATTAAATGTATGAAAGAATCTATTAAAATAAACTTCTTTCCATATTAAGTGTTATTATATTAATTATATCATATCACAGAACTGTTATCCTTTCTCTTGGGGCTCTCATAGTCAAAGATTTTCAATATCAGTTGTTTTCACTGATAAGAGCATTCAAGCTCTTAACATAAGTTGTAATCTTTGGAATGATAACAGTCAGAAAAAAATAGTGCCAAAATAGAATTCTTCACAATTTCCAAAATTCTTCCATATGAATTTATTACAATGTTTATTTATTTGAAAATGTTTTAATTAAAATTTTCAATAAAGTGAATGTAAAAAAGATTATCTGAAAACAAGAAATATTATCAAAAAATTTAGTTTGCATTTGAATTAGTGCTACATAATTAAATAAAAAATTATTTAATAAAAATAATAAATAAATCTTTTATTTAGTAAATATTCAATAATGTACCCAGAAATTTTTTAAAGATCAAAAATTTATGAAAGAAATGAATACTATATTTAGGAGCACATAGGCCAACCTCTAAATATATTGGGAAAAAATTATATTCAGCATATACAATTAAGTGTTAACCTAGAAAATAGAAGGATTGAATTGTTAGATTGGTACCGTTAGATTAATCTAATAATTAATACTTTGACAACTGCTTATCTGCACTTCTAACTCACTGTTGTCAACCATGCTGTATGATGTTTCTTGATATTTTTATTGTTTCACAAAAACTATTCTGCTTATTCTAGGGTCAAAGAAAATTTTTTTTTGTTAAAAAATCAAATGGTTTTGTATCATATAACAAAAAAATGACAATTACACTATATATAATAAATTTATTATTAATTATTAAAAAAAGTGATAATTGGCATTTAGTTAATATGGCAGCAACAAAATATAAAATCTTAAAAATTTTTAAATATGAAATTTATCATAAAATAAACATCTATATATAATCTTTTCTTATTCAGAATATATTAAATCTTACATGATAAACAAATTAATATTCCTTAAATACAGATTAAAATAAATTTTATAAATATTTCATGCATTTCACATATTGCAAGCTTATAATTCAAATTTTAAAAAATTAAGTTCAATTTTAGATACTGGAAGATAAAACATTAAAATATAATGCAGACTTCTATGCCTCAAGAACAGATTGACTAATATGAAAATTATGCAAGAAATTCTATTAATACAATAGATCTATATATGGTGTTATACATATATATAGCTTATGTAACTGCCTAACATAAGCTATAGTAACAATGTTAGGTTAGTTCAAAGTGCTAATAAAAATCTAAATATGCAAAGTGATTTTAGTGATGATATACTTTTTGGCCAAAAAATGTTTCTGGACCCAAAGTTATCAGCCATATAAACTGATATACAGGCATATTTTGCTAGTATGATGGGTTAGGTTTCAACCACTACCATAAAGCAAATCACAGTCTTTTATCACTTGCCTGTGCATATGAAAAATTTAAAACATATTTATCATTTATTAAATATATAATGGTATTATGCCTAAAAACAGATTGAGTGCAGGTAACAAAATGGTGTTGGTCAACTTGCTCAATTTAACTCAGTTAGCTGATGTGTGCATCAGCTAACTGAGTTAGTTCAATAAATATTTTATATTACGCTGCAATTTAGTGCTGTTCTATATTATTGTGAGATGTGTGCATCATTGTCAAAAACCACCTTAAGAACAAACCAAATACAGTGGTACCTTGGTTAATGACGGCTCTGGATAACAACGTACTTGGTTAACGATGAGTGGCTGTAAGAAAAATATGTCTTGGCTAATGACGCAGGCTTTGGTTAACGACTACTGATTATGTTAGAAAAAAGAGTTAGAAAAG
This sequence comes from Olivierus martensii, assembly GCA_000484575.1. Taxonomy (NCBI): domain Eukaryota; kingdom Metazoa; phylum Arthropoda; class Arachnida; order Scorpiones; family Buthidae; genus Olivierus; species Olivierus martensii. The sequence goes on from AYEL01088389.1 coordinate 90,151, forward strand.
TTATATAGGTTGTCGACTATTGAATTTGAGCATTGAGCATTAAAAAATAATTTGACAATTATTTTTGTTTTGAAATTAGCCAATAATCATGTACTAATCTTTAAAACTCAAAAACTTCGAAATCAGCTTAAAATTGCCAAAATCTTATGATTATTGAGAACTGGAATGTAACTAAATGAATGATGATGATAACTCCCTAATGTCCACACACACACACACACACACACACACACACAGTACTGATATTCAGTTGGTATGAATCAATATGGCTCGTTTTTAAAATATTTAAATGTTTCCTTATAAATCCAAATATACTAGCCAAAATCTAGCCCTTGAATTACAGCGGAATAATTTAATGATTAGAAATAATTTGAACTAAAGTTAGTGCCATCTCGTAATTATAATAATAATTAATTTTACTAAATCTATGAGTGGCGCCATCTATTAATTAATAATTGAACTCGAATTTTTAATTAATTTATCTGAAGAAAAAAT
>AYEL01088390.1:0-18937 GCA_000484575.1 Olivierus martensii
TTTTTTCTTCAGATAAATTAATTAAAAATTCGAGTTCAATTATTAATTAATAGATGGCGCCACTCATAGATTTAGTAAAATTAATTATTATTATAATTACGAGATGGCGCTAACTTTAGTTCAAATTATTTCTAATCATTAAATTATTCTGTTGTAATTCAAGGGCTAGATTTTGGCTAGTATATTTGGATTTATTTGATTAAGTTCCCTTGATGCTTATATTGTAATGTTTCCTTATAGGTTGTTATTTAATACAATAGCTATATGAATGGCAAAATTAATATAAATTCTATTATTAATTCATAAGAGAACAGACTGACTGTGATTTTAGTAAAGGAATCATAGAATCATCATTAATTGCTATTACTAAAATAGCTTAATTTCAATTTCATTAAAAAGACAAAGATTAGTAAAAAGTCAATTTCATTGTTAGTGTGATTTAATTCTTGTGGAAAATAGTATGTGCAAAATAGTAAATGCAATTACTGATTACTTTTAATTTTTGTGTAATAGTTTGATATTTACAAATTCAAAAAAAAATATATATAGACCTATATCCATACAGAATATATTCAAAATATCTGATAACTGGTACAGATACTAATTGTTAAGATATATTGAATATGTCCTGCACATATGTATGTACAAAAAGCATCCTAGTACTGTCTGTGGCATCTCAGTAAATTATGACTGAGAATTTCAAATGCATGCTATAATTGTGTTGGGATTAAGACATACCATATATTTGATAGTTAATCTGTATATTAATTTCAAAATTGCAAAAAAGTCTAAGAAGCAGAAGTGTGTGTTATTTTCTTATTTATTGTTGAAAATCTAAAGAAAAAAATCATGCCTTCAAAATGATATATTTTTGTGATTTTGTTAAAATCATTATAATATACTGTATATCGATGTTATATACAGTAGACTCCCAATTATCTGGAATTAACTGGGATTAATTTCCAAAAGTAAACAAAAAGATTCACTAATATAAAAACAAACTGTTTTTTAGTATTTAGGTGAAACTGAAATATCAAAGCAATTTTAAGATATAAATTTTTACATTTTTAATGTAAAGATAAATTTAAACTATTACTTTACCTATATCAGATAAAATATACAGCAACATTATTGAAATCATATACTGTAATTAATTATTTTCTTCCACATTTCAGATATTAACCTGAATTCCATTTTATTCAAAAATTTATAATTAAATTCCACAAACCAGATAAGAAAGCTTATTCCATATCATTAAGACTGCATACATAATGATATTGTAAGCAAAATTTTAATAAAATTGATAAGTATTCATAACAAAGATTTTTTTGTTGAGGTAAAAATGTCTTCAAGAGATAACATGAATGTATTTAGATAGCTCTTTATTAAAAATATGTGCTGCAAAATTCAGATTTCAGAATGTGTATCATTCATAAAATAAGAAATTCATAGTATAATAGCATTGTCATTATTTCAGTTCATACTATTTCATTGATAATTTCATCTGTAACCTTAAAAAAGAGGATGTGTGATAGTAGGAATAATATATTCCTAATATTGCACACATAATTTTTTGCTTCTAAAAAGTTTTCAAAAAGCAACATTAGTATGTGCTAAATATTGCAACTATTATTTTCATAATATTCAGTATTTACCAATTTTTTGCTTCTAAAAAGTTTTCAAAATTTTCACAAAGCAACATTAGTATGTGCTAAATATTGCAACTATTATTTTCATAATATTCAGTATTTACTTTGCAATCAATATGGCTGCAAGATAAGAATTAAAGAGAGATTATATACAGGAATACCTCGATTATCGCGATTAATGTTGCCACGAAAAATACCACAATAATTACCGTATTATAGGAGAGTTATCTGTATTTACTATTACAGGTGGATTTATAATTCAAAATTGGAATTTTTAGGATTTTTGAAAATATATAATCATCTGATTTTTTCAAGCAAAAGACATTCATAATTGCATACAAATAATTATACACTATATAATAATTATCGGATATAGATACTATGATACATTCTGTTGTCCATGCTATTCATGATTTTAGTTAGATCCACAAAGTACTTAGGGGAGATGCTCAATACGCTATCGTCTAAATAAATTAAGAACCTAAGTTATTTAAAATAAAATTTTCAGTATTTTCCATTATTTATAAATATCTGTAAAAACTACAAAAATAGTGAAAATAACGATGTGATGAATAAATACAGACCTTTTGTAAAAAATATTTAAGAATTTTTTTATTTGAAGTAATTTTTGCTTTTATTATTAAGGTACTTAGGAGATGCTCAATACTCTATCGTCTAAATAAATTAAGAACCTAAGTTATTTAAAATAAAATTTTCAGTATTTTCCATTATTTATAAATATCTGTAAAAACTACAAAAATAGTGAAAATAACGATGTGATGAATAAATACAGACCTTTTGTAAAAAATATTTAAGAATTTTTTTATTTGAAGTAATTTTTGCTTTTATTATTCTTTTTTGTAACCCATATATCGATTTTTTATTGCTCTTATATTAATTAATATTTTAAATTGATTACCATATACTGTACTATACATTTACTTATGTAATTTTTAAATATGATATTTGAAGCTCTAAAGTTCATAATATCATTTCAAGAACTCTTAAAAATATTCTTAAAAAGTAAAAAATTTAGCTATATTATTATAAATCTTTAGTAACTTATTTTATCATATATACTGGTATTTTAATTTCGGAATATTTTTTTTTTTGTAAATTTGATTCAAAAACATAGCGACATTAGATTATTATATTTTCCCATAAAAACTATGTTTACACAAAACTATATCATATATATCCAAACTATGCCTTCCAAAGCTGATGTGACAGATCGAAAATTTTTCTTCCAGAGCTGTAGGGACCGGTGCAAGTTTGTCAACTTGCCTTAAGAAATACGAACTTGCGCCAAAATTTTTTCTCTATCTGATGTGACAGATCGAAAATTTTTCTTCCAGAGCTGTAAGGACCGGTGCAAGTTTGTCAACTTGCCTTAAGAAATACGAACTTGCGCCAAAATTTTTTCTCAGTTCGTAGGACATGTTATCATCCCAGAATGTATATTACTATACAGACTTTGGCTGAAATATAATACGAACTGTGATGATAGGGCATATTAATGTTATACTGCTGAAAATTTTTTCTTTCCTGTAATTCGCTACCGACCTTATCAGTCCGTAAACAACCATTTTGAGAAGCGCTGATAGTACATGAAAATATGTCTGTACCTTACATTTTATATATACTGTATTTAAAACTCATAAAAATATTTACATCTTTTATTTTAAAGTATTTTTATAATAATTTATCTCTCTCGTTTAAGAAAAAAAGTAAATGATTGAACGGAAAAAAAGCAATCCTGAATTAAAAAGAAATAATTTTAAATATCTATGTTCTGCAGAAGATCTATAAGTGTTCCATAAAAAATTATGAAAATTAATATAAGTCTCATATGATTTAATTAAAATTGTCAATGTGAAACTGGACTCGCTAGTTTATTTTACATAATTACAATTTGATAAAAATGTTTGCTTTGCCTAATTTATTTATTAATATCTACCTATACTATAAATAATCAAAGTGTTTGTAAAAATTTCTGGGTTTGTGAAATGTTCCGTCATAGAAAAAGTTTGAGAAACGCTGGAATAGAAGATTAACGATTTGGGCAAATATTTAGAATGATTTCGTCATAAATAAATTTCGGCTTCTATTTAGAAGGCACTATAGTTTCAACGATATCTTTGGTTCATCTTCAATAAGTATGAATAAGTTATAAAACTAATTTCCAAATTTCTTTTGTTCCCAATATATAAAATTCATTTAAAATAATGTTTATTACATGTTAAAAAAATTATATTTAAAAATAATTTATTTTGTATATCATTTTTCCTTTTAAAAAAATAGAAGTGGCAATAAAAATATCAATTATTCAAAATAATCATTTAGAAGGTCAAAATCCTTATATAGTCCAGCGCTTCTTAAATTTTTCCACTTGGCAACCCCCTTTTACCCAAGAAAATATTTTGAATGGGTATAGAGGTATATAAACTAGGAATACGAATTAAAACATTTGTTAAAATTTCTGTGACCCCCAAATTTTGTTACGTGACCCCACACTTTGAGAAGCACTGATATAGTCTATACTGAAATAATAAATGATAAAAGTATAAGTATTTGTTAAAATTTCTGTGACCCCCAAATTTTGTTACGTGACCCACACTTTGAGAAGCACTGATATAGTCTATACTGAAATAATAAATGATAAAAGTATACTCAATAATACATCAAATATTTTCTGTTCTAGAATAAAATATAGGTATATATTCAGTAGAATAATGAAATTTTTAATTTAGTGAAAATTTTACCAAGAATCTCATGTCTTGTTAATAGATACAATATATATTCGCCGGATTTAAACTAGATCATATTAAACATAGCGGTCATGTGATTTTATGAAGACTGTCATTTATACAGTATGTTGAAAATTCCTATTTCCGGTTGGAAATGTGTTCGCACAGCAGCCAACTTTCTCACAACAGGAAGTGGGAATTTCCAGTTTATGCACTGGGATGTGGTCAGAAATTCATTTATCTCTTTATTTCGTCAAACTCTGAAACGATTTTGATTTAATTTGTTTTAAAGGTCACCTTATAGAATAAGATTTAAAATCATAAAGATATTTTTCATTTGCAAAATAAAACAAAATTATAATAAATTTTATTAGAAAGTAATTACAATATTATTCGTTCTCAGATTTTTATATGATAAAAAATAGCAATAATTGATGTAAATTACTAATACCATTACATTTTTAGCATTATTCATCACCTAATTCCTTCCATTATTACTAATTATCATTTTTAGATTGTAAAAATATTCACAATATTAATTATTACTATATTATCTCGAATGGTCATTAAATCATTTTATAATTATAATTAGTATATAAAGTCTAATTCACATTTTCAAAATTCAGGCTATAGCTTACAGTATAAGGTAAATAACAAAATTTTTAAGATTCCTCAAATTCATTTCTACTGAAGAATTTGGAATGACATTCTTTCATAATGTAATATGACTTTTGATATACTGTATATTTATTATAAGCATGTTATTTACAAATTAGAATTATGCACAGAACTCATATTTTATATTTATCAGCATAAACATTTTCATTTCTCTTTATTCCTGATTAATGTTCCTATCATTAATATATTTAGTTCATTTTTATTACTGATTTCAATCAAGAATCATTCTATTTTTAATTGATTTACTTTTTAATTATTCATCTAATTTTTATATAGCTTAATCAATAATATGCTATATTTAAATTGAATCACCTGATTATTTTTTTTAGCAATAATAAATTAATGTGTAATAATTTTTGATTTATGATAAATAAAAAGCTGCCGAATTTAAAATCATAAATTCGAAAATATTGTAGTGAAATGAGTAATGTGAAGAAATTTTTATCATATATAATCAAATTAAAAAAATTTGTAGCATATTTTCTTAGAAACTATTCTTTGAAATATTTAAATTCATATAAAATTTTATAAAATTCATTAATAAAATTTAATTAATGAATAATTAAATCTTATTAATGCATTTTTTTTAACTTAAAATTTTTATTTTTCAATCGATCTAAACTTTAATTCTTCTAATGTAGATTATCAAAATACTGTATATTATTATTCTAAATATCGAATATAATAGATACATATATTTTATTTAGTCTGGTGATCATATGATTATATGCTAATATATGATGCAATTATCAAAATATATATTAATTTTTTTTTTATCAAATTATTTATCTATTTATATAAAATAATATTATATATTTATTTTAATAAAAATTAAATTATATAAATTTATAAAAAAACTATTTAAAATGATATTAATAGGCAAAAAAATTTTATTAAAATCTTTTTTTTTATATTTATATCATTGTTAATATTAATATTAGTTATATAATCACATAAATAATATGGCTAGATGAATATTTTTGCAAATACCAGTTTAGTTGAGAAAACTCGGTAATAGTAAAAGCTGATCATATTAAAGAGCGAAATATATCTAACAAGTATAAGAAATTTTGTGAGAAGTATATAACATTCATCAAAATCAATAAACATTTGAAAATATTTACAAATTATTAAATAAGTTGCGTTTTAAATATATTTTCCATTCATTGAGCATTACGATGGAATGACTTCAGTAACAGAAAAATATAACGTATATTTTGAATCAATTTATATATATTTATCTGATGGACTAATAAAAAGACTAGCAGGACTATAAAAAAAACTTGTATAAAATGGTTTTATATTATAATTAATATAATTTATAATCTTGGTAATTTAATTACTGAATTTTCCCTTATATTGAAGAAAAAAAATTATGTTTAAATTTCGTTTATATAATTACACAAATAGAACTTTTATTATCTAATTTTTATGGATAACTTCAAAACATAATTGATAAATGCCAAACGTTTTGAATTTCGCTTATATTGAAGTAAAAAAAATTATGTTTAAATTTCGTTTATATAATTATACAAATAGAACTTATATTATCTAATTTTTATGGATAACTTCAAAACATAATTGATAAATGCCAAACGTTTTGAATTGATCAAATTATTTTTACTAGAATATCTGTGACTAACACAATGCCATTAATGCCACAATATGAGCTTACTTGGCAAAACTGATTGAATCGCAATCGATTAGTAATTACAAGTAAATAAATTCTACAAAAAAAAAAATATAGTTTTTTTGTTGGCACATATTGAATCGCGACTCAACACATTAATTTTTTTGAAAATATTTTAAAAGTGTAATTAATAAATATGATAAAATATCTTGTTATTATAGTATTTTATATAATTTACTTTATAATAAATCATATTTGTTACGATTATCAGATTTTTTTCCCCTCATCCCATCCGGTGTTTGCTATTTTCAAATCTAGTTGATTTAGTTAAGAATAACAATAATAATATACAAAATTAATGTGTTGAGTCGCGATTCAATATGTGCCAACAAAAAAACTATATTTTTTTTGTAGAATTTATTTACTCGTAATTACTAATCGATTGCGATTCAATCAGTTTTGCCAAGTAAGCTCATATTGTGGCATAACAATTGTGCCTATGGGAAATACAGAGATAGGTTCCTGCGAACCTTTCTTCCCAACATTTTCATCCTTGCTTTATCTGTATTTTTCTGTTTAAAGACACGTTATTTAATGTGTATTATAGTACTTACGAATAATTACAATATATGCAGTATACAGTTCTATATACAGTATTATAATTACAATAATCTTTATTTAATTTTTTAAAACTCACTAACTTTGTTGTAAATAAAATCTTAATTTTGATGGGTAGTTGTTTGATGTGGCAGCTGACACGTTGTCTTCCTGAACTGCGTTGAAAAACTATGTCAGCCTTGTCTGCGTCGTTTTTTGCCTCAGATTTTTAAAATCTCGGAATAAGGAATAAATGCGCAGAAAGTTAAGCGCCTAAATTTGAGGCTGCGTTTAAGCATAGGGTCACATTATTCTATGGGATCTACAGTCGATAAGAACAGGCTTTTGGCCTATCTGCGATCTGTGGAGTGAGCAAGGATAAGTAATGAGACTTTTCAGGCAGAATGACACAGAGACTAAGAGTAACATTTATAACAATATTTTTGCCGCTCAGCGAGAATCCGCGAATAAGCGCGAAAGTGCTGCGAAAATCGTATTTGTGGTTACAAATAAATTTTCGCGAATAGTCGAATACGCGAATTGACTGTACTAAAAATATATATACAGTGCTTCCCGGATATAACGCTCTCGTTTATACCGCGGGTCTTTCCTGTTCCCCATTCATTTGAAAGAGATTCAGAGAAAAAATATAATACATCGCATGATCGACTTCCATCCGTCACAATACGAGGATGGATTGCTGAAAAAAGGAAGATTACGAACCTTCTTGGATAAATTGGACAGCTTTCTCTTATTCTCTAATTTAGAATCACTAAATAAAAAATAAGAGAAGCCGTCGGTTATAGCGCGGTTGTCTTATAACACGGATCACCACCCACAAACCCGCGTTATAACCGGGGACTACTGTATTTGATATAAAAAAAACTGTTATAATTGATTTTATGTCTAATGAATTTTGTTTTAGCAATCACATTAATAGGACTAATTGATTCTATTTCAGTTATAGGGAAATAATATAGAAAATATGCTAGTATAGAACAATATCAATAATGCCATTTGTCAGAAATAAACTTTTTAAGGTGCTGCGAAAAATATTCATTTATCAGACATGTTCCATTACGAAAATGCGGATCAAGTGGGAAAAATTGAAAAAATAAGCAAGTTATTGAATATTTGGTTTATCATAATCTTAATTCAACATATGAACTCGATTTTAATTTCTATTATTTCGAAAAATACGTACTTCTGATTGATTTTGGTTTATTCAATTATGCTGCCGAATTGCATAAGAATTATTTTTAGTGAAGGCCATTTCAGAGCCCACTACACATGATGGAGTCGGAAGGAAGATTAAAGGTTACAAATTAACGGGTCGGGCCTAGACTCCTCCTGGAAAATCTGGAGGTGTACCTACTTCTGAACTAAATTCGGAATGATTGATAATCCTCATTCGTTGAAAACAGATAAATGAATAAAATAAATATAAACCTAGAACTAAATTTCCTATTAGAATTTTTTAAAATAAACTACATAAATTTTAAACATTCTTCTTAATAAAAAAATCAATATTTTAGAAATAACGATTCAATAAAGATTTTGTTGTTGCTGAGTTTAAAAAGTTCCTTATTGAATTAATAATATGAAATTTTTAAAGATTTTCAATAATTTTTTAATTTATTAAAGCTCTGTCAAAATTTATATTAAATAAGAATTCAGTTTAAGTCTCTTTTGTGGAAATAATCCAGTTCTAAGAAACTAAAAAACAATATAAAAAAATATATTTTCCTAGAGATATTGTTCTAAGAAATGGACTTATTAAAATATTTTCCTTAATATAGTACTTAATTTTATGAACCTAAAAATAGCATAATTATTTTTTGCGAGATTTTATGAGACACTTATAGAAGAATATTTTTGGAAAGGATATTCTTTCTTCAACAAATTGCACAGTACCTTATGCTAAACATCTGCAAGTAGTTGCGCCCACTCAAATCTTAAAGCATTAACATTAGAAATGATATTAATACTCAGGATATAATGTTATCGTTATTCAAATACGGCAGGTTGTTTCTCAAGCACAATATAAATTTAAATAAATTAATTAATATAAATAATACGAAATCATTAAAACTATTTTATTTTTTTATTAGATTAATTCGAAAACGTTGTTATAATTTATTATATGTTAATACTGCATAGGTGATTCGAAAGCATTTCGTTTCAGTTTTAATATTTTATATTTTACCTTTAAAAATAAGGTAAATTCAAAAAAGAATATAATATTTGTAAATTGATTCAAATCTTACCAAAAGCAGATCTTCATTAGTTAGACTGGTTAACTTATCCAGTTCTGTAAACCCATTCTCACCAAAAACATTCACATAATTTTCCAAATTAAGGGATCTTAACCACTGTTCAATAGAATTTGGTATTCCTGCTTTACCTTCGCCTCTTCCAATAGGAAGAAGATTAGGAAAGTCCTTAGCGGAATTAAGAATTTTCTGTCTATGATTTTCAGCTAATACTCCAATTTCAATGAGATCTCTATCATCTAAAGTAGTGCTTCCCTAAAAATTAAATTTTATATATTAATAGTCTATTTTTTTAAATCAAAGTGATACTAAAAATTTACTTTAAACTATCGATAGAAGGAAAAATCATTCTAAGAAATCAATCCAAATCTTTATAGCTTGAAATAACTCACCAAAAAATCGACATCATCGAAACCGTTTTCCATCAATAAATTTTCATATTCTCCCATATCTAAACTTTCTAACCATTCTCTGACAGTACTGAACCCTCTTGCATTTCCAATTTTTTTTCTATTATCTGAAAATATTTTTGAAAGGCATTTACGATCAAACTTTAAATATTTATTCTATAAATATTTTAAATATTTAAAAATAAAAATATTTGCTTTAAAAATAATCTCGGGAGATTCCAAACATGAAAAAGATTACATTAAAAAACAATAAATAATAAAAAAAATGAATATTAATTTTCGTATCAGTCACGCTATATTTATTATTATTTTCAATGGTTATTTAATTTTAATAAATACGGATTGAATAATTTTTTTTTTATTTTACTTAAATTTATTTTGCAAGATGATGATTCGAAGCGCTACTTTAGAGTGGCAATTTTCGAACTAAATTAATTCTAGTTGCATATGTAGTGGGCTACATCTCGCAACCGCGATAATTCGAATTTGGATCGCAATAATTGGAATTTTGGTATCAAATTATAAACCGCGATAAATCGAGAATCGCAATAATTGAAACCGCGATAAGCGAGGTATTCCTGTATTCAAAAATAAAGTAATATTCCAAAATTACAGATTAGTCAATATATAATATGAATACCAAACAAATTTTATACATATCTCTGTTGATAAAACAATAATTTCAATTATATCCTTCAGATGAATCAGAAACTTTTAAACATTGATACCACCATCTTTAGCAAGTAATCACTTGTGCACAATTGAAACCAATTTTGCATTGTAATGTTATCAGAATACCAGGAATTACTGGCACAAACCTCAATGTACAATATTAAGTCATACTTCCTTAATAATAAAATAACAAATTTGAATTTAACATATTTAAAAATGCTTAGATAGCATCAATTATGTAAATACTCTCAGTAATTTAATATTTATATTACTGATGATGGTCACTTTGGCATACTTAATAATAGAAAAACAACAATGAAGATAATATCTTTGGTAAATTATCCAAATCTGAATATGCTGAAATACAAATGCACACTGTCTAGTGTCCTGGATACATTCCGTCTAAGAGGATGTTATGCAAATTTCAGGTTTGTTTGAACAATATATGTAAACAAATCTATATTGCATATTGTAGTATACTATATTGCTTAAATAGCAAAAATAATTTACAGTATTATATTACAGTACATTACTTGCATATTTACATTATGCTGAGAGGAGGTGACATCTGAAACTTTTGTCACAGGCCCGGCATTGAAAAGGGCCTGATCTTTGGTTTGAATGTGTTGCATAATATGTCCAATAATTCGCAGGCTGCCTTCAGAGCATACTATCTATCATCCAAAGTAGTCATGCCCAAAATAAACTATATTTTATATATAGCAGTATTTTGATAGATGAAAGTTTTGTGATTGTTTATAAAGTGTACAACTATATTGTAGGCCATGTGCTAAAAAATAAAAGTAAGAAATTTCTGGCTCATGCAATAATTTAATAAATATTCAAAAGACTTAACATTATCTTTGAAAGACAAAATCTATCACATAAAAAAGATTTATAACGTCATGTTTAAAGATGTTATACTAGGACTAGATTTATTAAATACAATTTATAAATTTCAACTTCACGATGTTTTCCAAAAATATGTACTTCAATCAGAATTTTTTGCACAATACCAGTAACAGTTGCTGAAAGATGAAACAGCAATTAGTAAACTTTCAGTAATAGAGCTTCAGTAGATTATCAATGCTCCAGGAAAGATTAAAAAGCCTAGCTTTGCTATCAATAGAACATGATCTGACAATGAAAATTGATTATGACAAGGTGATTAAAGATTTTGCTAGCCATAAAGTGAGGAAGTAGATGAGGCAATAAAAATTTAAAAATTCTTTTTTATTTAATGTTTATATTTTGTATGATATGTAATGTATCGAATTTTAATTTATTGTGCACTTTTTTAAATAACTGTTTAATGTTTTATATGACTTTTTTATTAAGCCAAAGTGATGCACTCTTAAGTGGGGTCTGGACACACACTTGTCATGGGCCTAAAAATTTCTTTTGGCAGCCCTGAATGTAATGTATCATAACACAAGAACAGAGATAAAATTCTACAGAGATATTCTAACAGAAGATTATATGCAAAAAACTAGAGAGTGAAATACTGCAAAACTGAAAACTAAATATAATAAAGTAAGTGCACAACAATTTTTTACTTTTATACATTATAGTAAGTGTACAACATTGTGTATTTTACCACTTATCATATATATTATATTTAATGTGATGTAAATTTGATATGTACAATATCATTTCATAGATAGCAGTGTTATCTGCTATTTATATCAGTTTCACATCTAAATACCTCTGCTAAATTCCATTAGCTGAACAGTATTTTTTTACTCTGGGACCTCAGACATATACAAATGGATGTTGTCTGGAAGGACACCAAGCAACATAAGTTTTAGTAAAATTTTAATGGTGAAGTAATTTTCTGTTGTAGTGTTTGTAGAATTTGACACAATAGCTCTTTACAGATTTATTATTATATGCAAAACATTTTGCACAAAATAGTAATCCATGTGAAAATGATATACTCTCTACAATATTAGATAATAAATCAATGAATTTTCTGAACAGATAGAAGACAATATAAGATAAGAATGATCTGGATTATATTAATAAATACAGTCGGACCCTGTTAGCATGCAGTAGTTGGAGTCCATCGTTACTAAACCACAGATTAAGTAAACTGCAAGTTACAGTACTGTATTAATATAAATTGAGTGATAATAAGTTCCAACACTGATATGAATTTTCTGTGTGATTTCAGTTTGTCTTGCCCCTTTTCGAATTCGTTCGCTAACATTGAGTTTTTCCTCAATCGTATAAGCCTTTTGTATGTTTACACTCTTTTGACATTATTTTTAATTATTACAAAAATCACTTATAACAGAAAAAATCTTTATAACTCTCAAAATTTGACCAATACAAAATGGTTGAACATGCAGCTAATCACACTGATTATGAGATTTAATGACAAAGATGTCTAGGAGTGATATAACAAGCTATTGTTTATCAAGGGAGCTATGGTAAAACCGAGTGTAAAACAGACTCGCGTGTTAACAGGATCAGACTGTAATATTCATTAACCTTTAACACTCCACCGCCTGGTCTCCCGAGACAAACGCGCTCCGTCTTGCACTGGTGAAGTAATGGGTTTCTGTTGTAGTGTTTGTAGAATTTGACACAATAGCTCTTTACAGATTTATTATTATATGCAAAACATTTTGCACAAAATAGTAATCCATGTGAAAATGATATATTCTCTACAATATTAAATAATAAATCAATGAATTTTCTGAACAGATAGAAGACAATATAAGATAAGAATGATCTGGATTATATTAATAAATACAGTCGGACCCTGTTAGCATGCAGTAGTTGGAGTCCATCATTACTAAACCACAGATTAAGTGAACTGCAAGTTACAGTACTGTATTAATATAAATTGAGTGATAATAAGTTCTTCTTAAATTAAAAAAATTTTTGTTTAAAAATTGTCTCATATGGATGAACTGCTCGAGTACCATTCATCAGAGCTCAACTAATGAAGAGCTTCTAGAAATGGAAAACAACAAGAATGATGAAAGTCAGGAGCCATTTGTTGCTGAGCCCAAACAACTTTCAACAAAACAAATGACTGAATTTTTTAAATATATTGAGAGTGCCATCAGAATAATTGAAGAAAATGATCCTAATGACACTAGAAGCGCCAAAATTGCTAGAGAAATTCAGAATTCTTTGGCTTGTTATAAAGAACTTTATAGAGAGAGGAAGAATGCTGCCTGTCAGCTGAGTCTCGACTGTTTCATTAAAAAAGTTGAAGATCATCAAAATATCATCTCAGAGATTTGAAGAGAACAAGAGAGTGATGATTCAGACTCATCATTCCCAGTCCATCAGTTGAATTGAAGACTGTCAGCGTTATGTAATGTTTAGTTTTTTATGACTTGTATTAATTAAATTCATTCGTCCAACCATTCATTCGTTAAAATTTGTGTTCTGTTTATAAGTTTAAATAATTCATTCATTAAAATTTGATCTTTTGTTCACAGGCGTAAAGATTTCATTTTTTTATCCTTCTGAAGAAACCTCTATACCTATCTCACCCATGCTATTGATAAATTCAACTCACGTTACGCGATTATTTCATGGAACCAATTAATCACGTAAAGCGAGGGACACTATTTTTTAAATTTAAATTTTTTTGAGGCTATTAAAATTAATAATTTTAGGATTTTGAATTAATATTTTTTCTTATCGGCAGATTTTTTTCCTAAAATCTGCCGATAAGAAAAATATGCTACTGTTCAAAGGAAATACATGGAAAAAGCACAAAAATTAAATAACTAATCACTAAGATAAATCTAAAATGAAATTTTTAAATTTTATTTTTGTCCTTTGAAAAATCCTTTTTATAGAAACTTAAATAAACTACCCGTACTTTAGGAAATAGTTTCACAACTTTCAAACTCATTCATCATTTATTCACGATATTCGAAGATATTGTTGACAGTACTATAATAAGGCACGTTCTTAAAAAAATAACCAGAAAACCTATCAACGCAATGATAACTCCCTATCTAACAGGATATAAAATGGCCGATTTGTCGGCATCTGGTAGTGCAAAGAAATGCGGTACTGTATATATCTAGGGACTCTAGGGCTGTGATTCGATATTCGTCGGTTCTCTCACAGTTCGGACTATGTTGGTTCGATATTACCCGGTTTTCTCACATTTGTGGTTCTTTATTCCAACTGACGTCAGATTGGGTCGCACTGAGTTCGCACGATCTAAACTATCCAGAGTAGGGTTGACGCATGCGCAGTGGAGCGAGGTTCAATCTTCTTCAATGCCGCCCAATTTATACAAATATGTAGCGTGCTTCAATATATCAAATTTAATTTTAGAAAATCAAATAAACTACATCTTTGTTTCTTCTATTATAGGAAACTCCTCAATTACATCTTCAACTTCATTCAATATACTGAATATTTTCTTCCTAAAATTAGCAGTAGTATCAGTGGAATCTATAAATATTTTAAAATTCAAACTTTATATTTTATTTATTTATCTCATAACAAATGAAATATTAATAAATTAAAAATGCATAGTATTTTCTATTAATTATTAAATAAATAGTCAAAAAATAAATAACATATATAGTATAAAAGAATTCTTGTTTCTTAAAAATTTAGTTATCAGAAAATTGATGTAAAACTCAAAATTGAAGAAAATTTACAAACTTTATTCATTTATTTTAATTCTTAAAATTTATTTCATTGAAAATCATAAAATTATATAGATATTATTTCTGATATAATAATCAATACTAATTCAGTATTAAATACAACATTATGTATAAACTATAATAGTCAATACAAGTTGATTAAAGTCAAATATGTAATAAATAAAATAATATTATATAATTAAAAAATAGATATGTACTTGTTTAGAGAGTGCAGTAATACTATAAAGATAGAGATTTAATTAATTAAATGAAAATTTATATAGGAATCCCAATTTATATCTCATGTTATATCATTTTCCCAGACAAAATTTATTAATCAAAGTGAGCAAATTTATCTTTACATTGTATCATATTACTTTTATGTCATCAATAAATTGGTATCTAAGTTGCGAATAATTTAAATCTCACATATGTATAGGTTTCACTGCTCCAAATAACACCTGTCTATTTATTCCCATAATATAGGATATGGATTTGATCCTGAATTGTCTGGGTGAAATTCAAACCATTTCCACTAATTTATAATAAAGAATGAGTTAGCCATGTGGAAGTGTGTTGCACTTTGTCCTAAACAATTTTGGGATCAATTCCAGATCCATATCTTTAAATTTTTTCGAGAAGGATCTGGGCTTGTTGAATCTCATTCATCACTTCCTAGCTGATTCCTCTATAAATATAAGTGGCATCAATGAATGTTAGAAAAGTATCATTTATAATAAAGAAACTTAAAATAAAAAAGAAAAGATCTCACAATGGTATGAGTAGTTTATGATGGGCATGGACAAAAGTTTCTGACGAAACAATGAAGAAAGTTTACTTTTGCTTCACAGATATTCAGAAGTCTCTTCAAAAGTCAATCCCATTTCCAAAGCAACAAATAAAATCCATTTATTATGATAATAAATTTGATTGGAAGTTGATTCTGAAAATGTTTGTGGTATTATACTCACATGAGGAAGAATTCATACTTGATATTCTTATTGAAATTTGGAAGCAAAGTGTGCTTACAGAATCTAATTTTAAATCTGCACCTACAGATCAGATTATGTCTATTTCAAAATTCAAGAACAAACAAAATAAGATGCAACAATTAGTTAAGAAATACAGAGAATGCTTGCTTTTACCTTCTCAAGCACATTTTGCTTTTAAATTTTGAAAAGAATTCCTAGTACATATGCATCATGATGAGTATAAGAACTTTTTGGCCTCCCTTCATAAAATCTGTACCTTTTAATTAAAACTTTCATATAAATTTATTTAAATTATTTTCCATAATTATTTTAGAAAAAAAAATTTTTTTTTAATTTCTATGATAACTATTTATGAAAATCATTTATGTCTACAAATTTTTATTCAGATAAATTTTCATAATTTTAAAATAAAAAATAAATTATCTCTTTACAAAGAAGTTGAGCATGATTTTGAAAAAAAATTTAATAGATAATACATAGGAAATTCAAAATGGTTTTACAAGGAATAGAAAATCAGCTAAATTTGAAAATCATGTACCACATGATTTTAAAATTAATCTGCAGAAAAAAATAGTAAATACAATACAAAAATGACTGCTGATCCCTGCTTAAAATAAACTGGTATAACTGATAGATTTTATTATATAAATTAAAACTGAATAAAATCCAAAATTAATAAAAACTGCTTATCTTCAAATGACAACTTTCAAAATTAAAAACAGCACATTTAGCAATGGGTAGGAAAACGTTTTTGATCCAATTAAAGTTTATATTTCAACAACCCACTGCTAAATGTGCTTTTTTTAATTTTGAAAGTCAAAACTGAATTATTGAAACTATATGTGTAAAGTCGCTAATTTCAAAATATCAATAAATCAATAAATAACAATAATAATTAACCTAACAGTTTAAACGACATTTCTCTATCTGCCACTAGCTCTGTGCACTAATTCATATAAACTTCCCTTGCCCACCTGCAAGTCTAATGACATCCTGTTGAATGTACCTTGTGTCCTGATGATGATAATATATATGTTGGGATTCACTGTACAGTATCATCAGATAATGACCAGTCCATGAATTTTTTGACTGTATTGATATAAATATATATTAATTTCTAAATATAAAAATATATATCTTGAGTTATGACAGTGATTTAATTGATAAGTTTCTGTGATGCCCAATGCAGTGCATGTGTACTATGTTTTTTTTATATCTGATTCCTGTAGTTTTGTATTTGTTAAGTTTATAGTGATAGTCTATTGTGGTATAATAAATATTTTTAATGAACAATCCATAAATTTAGAGTATTTTTGACTCATTTTATGATCTTAGGTTCAGATCATAACCTGAGATCTAGTCAATCTCTATTGATATCTAACTAGAATATACATATTTTTTATATTTTATAAAAATTTTTGTTGTATGAATATTAATAACATTTAACAACCCTATCAATAAGGAAGCACATATGTGAAGAAGTTAACTCTGACCTGTCCTATTATTATTTTATTATGCTCTTTATTATTTATTGTTATTTTCATTATTATTTAATGTATTATCTTTTAGTTCAAGAGTTAACTCACTTTCCACATTCTTCATCTCAGCACTTAGCAATCACATGTTACAGAATGGAAATCTGTCTTCTGAACAAACTCTCTCAGCTCTTGACGTCATCTAATCTAAATATCACTGATCCAATGTGAGAATATAAGAATGATCTCTTATTGATATTTTGTTTGGTACATGATTAATTTGTAAAAAGGATGGCATGAATTGATTACTCTGTAAACTAATAAATTTGAAATTGTTGCACAACTTTATGCAAATGAGCCAAGCTCAGAACTGTAAGTCACAGGTATAAAAATGTATGCATCAAATGAAACAGTAAGGTGTCCACATTGAAGTAGAGCTGATGAGTGATAAATAACTTTCTTGTAAAGATCAACAATTGCTTGAAGTTTGTATCAGTGGTAGAGGTATTAGATATTAATTAAGATTTAAAGTTATATTGATTATTATTGTGAATATTTGAATTTGATTAAATAAGTTTTGTTGATAATTTGATTTGTGTTTTATTATTGCTTAAATAAAGCTTTGGTTGATTATTTTTGTAAGTAGTTGAATTAAATAAATTTATATTTTATTATTTAAACTTTGTTTGAGAATTTATTCAGTTTATTAATATAAGTTTCTAACATCGTATTTTGCTATTTAGAGTTAACACTTGTTTGATACTTTAAGTTGTAAGTTTTCTGGTTTTGTTTTTCGTTGGGAAGACATTAATTATTGATAGATTGCTTTTGATTTGATATATTTATTTTAGGAAATAGTTAAAGACCTGAGCTCAAGCCGGACTCTGGATTTGCAGTTGTTTAAACTGTTAGGTTAATTATTTTATCTATTTCCTAAAATAAATATATCAAATCAAAAGCAATCTATCAATAATTAATGTCTTCCCAACGAAAAACAAAACCAGAAAACTTACAACTTAAAGTATCAAACAAGTGTTAACTCTAAATAGCAAAATACGATGTTAGAAACTTATATTAATAAATTGAATAAATTCTCAAACAAAGTTTAAATAATAAAATATAGAGTTATTTGACTAAACTACTTACACACTATACTGAGTGTTTTATTGATAATTTTTTT